>SKCR01049706.1:0-58793 GCA_019454045.1 Zanthoxylum bungeanum
GATTATAGAGACTAGTTACCAGACATCCGACATGTGCTTCGTACGGGGCAGACACTTATCCAGCCCCAGGCCTAGCACGTGACTATCTGATACTGGACCGATACGCACAATACATTAGTATACTACGCTTGATACAGATCTTAATATTCTTAAATGGATATGTCCAGAGAATTGGGAAGACTCGGTGCTTTGCTAGGAGTCGACCTTGTCTCGTAAATCGGTAAAACGTAGTACTTGGTACGTACGTGATTCGGATACTCCGACGACCGTATTTACTGCCAACTTATCCGGGGATCTCGTGGGTCGCTTCCCGATAATCCACCGATGACGCACAACTCGCACTCTTGAATAATCTGGGATTATATAGAAGAGAGAGAAAATTAATCTAGGATTAATAACGGAGATATTTTATCTAGGATAAAATATCGTCAAGAGAGATATAACGATTAATTTGGAATTAATCGGTAAATTAATATATTCGATATATTAAACGAAATTAGATTTCGACGCGGAATTAAAATTAGATTTAATTCGGGCGAACGAATTAATTTAGAATTAATTCGTTAGCGACGTGAATAGTGAATTCGCTAGGCGTAATCATTTAATTACGACGCGACGGAAAAATCGTTAATTTGGAATTAACGAACCCGAGCCCGAGTGTGATTGCGAGCGCATTCGTATTTCGAATTCGAGTGCGACAACACAAGTCGCATCAAGCGTCAAATCAATCAGTCGCATCAAGCGTCAACACTTGTCACTTTGAGTGATGTGACTTGACAACATGTCACTTTAATAAAGGTGATATGAATAGTGATGGACAAGATGTGTAATTGATGTGCATAGTGTTTACCTTTTTTGACTTTTGAAATTCAAATTAAAGGCAAATGCAAGTGAAATTAAAGTGAATTTCACACAAGTATATAAGATATATTTGAAATGCATTTCATTTACAATTTAATACACATTTTCTTTCTCTCCATTTCTTTCTCTTCTTCTCACGCCAAACACAAAATGTGGACTGTTTTTGAAGCCAAAAACCGTGAGCATGAGGGAAGCAAGAGTTGGGTTTTCATGGTGATAACCGCAAGTGCTAGCACACTACGAGTCTTGCGAAGGTGGTAGGGAGGTTCGCCAATGAGCTGGGATCCATCGGACGAGGCTTGGAGCTCCGTTTGTCATCTCAAAATTCCTGTTTTGGAGGCAGTGGACTGGTCAGTTTTGGCGTGAAAACAGTGGGCATTTTGGCCTTGATTCGTCTTCAAATCGACTCAACCGATCGATGTGAGTATTCCGCTATCTCCGTTGGTGTATTCACGCATGTTTTCATTGCTTGTTTGATCTTGGGACCTAGATTAAAACCAACAGATTATTGGTATAGTTTCATCCTTGATGAACTATTTGTGTTCCATTAAGGACTCGGTGCCTGGAACAATATTACTCTGATTTTCATCGAGTTTTACTTTCCTCCCACTTACCACTGCATATCGGTATTCCTCTTAGGAAAACCGCATGGTGAGCAACAATTACATTGTTCTCTTATGAGTTGTATAAGTACTATACTTTGGTTTCCCTATGATAACCTACAATTAGGCACTTATCCGATTTAGGTTTTAGTTTGGTATCATCCAAACATATGCCCAGCATTCCCAAATCTTCAGGAATGAGAAAACCCAGTTTCTTTCCTGTTCATATCTAATATGAAGTCTGTCAAACAGATTTTTATGGAACCTTATTCAAAAAAAGGTTTGCACTGTTTAAAGCTTATCCGTTGAAGGAAATGGTAGCTCAGAGCGACTCATGATTAACCTTATCAAGTCCAACAAAATTCGGTTTCTCTGTTCGGACACACCGTCAAATTGACGTGTTCCAGGAGGAGTCCTCATTGAAAGAATACTATACTATTTCAAGTATATGAGAAACTTATTACTTAAGTATTTTCATCATGGTCTAACCGTGATGATTTAATACTTTAGCCGATCTGTTTGTCTCTTTCGTGTCGAAACTCTAAAAGTTTCCGATTTGTGTTTCAAAAGAAACACATAACCATAACGCGATGCAATATCCGTAAAGGTCACGAAATATTCATATCCACCTCTAGCCTAGCTATACATGGGCCCACTTACGTCACTATGAATGGGGGCTAACAGATCGGTGGCACTTACACTTTTACCAAGTAAGAAGTGTTTTAGGCATTTTGCCTAATAAACTAGATTCGTAAACATCATTTGAATAGAATCAAATCCGTCCTAGTATCCACTCTTCAAAAGTGTGGATATACGAGTCTTGTTTAATTGTGTCCCAGACAACAATGCCACTATTAAGTCTCAACTGATTTACTCAGTTTGAGCTATTGTTTTTCATGTCATATGTTTGAGATTCATTTATATTCAAAATATAAATACTGTTATTCACATCCAATGTGTTTATCTCAATATCATCTTTATAAAATAAAACACTTAGTGTTCTAGAATATAAAGGTATACCCGCAATGGGTTAAACCCTGATATAGAGATAATGTTTCTAGTCAAACTAGTTACATTTTAACAGTTTCCTAATTTAAGTACATACCCAAAGGGTAGTTCCTAAACTTAGGTATCTACGGTTAAAACAGCGACTATCGTCCCGTTTTCGATTCGTAGGTAAATCTCATCTGAAGTCAGTCTCCTGCTTGTCAGCAGATTCTGCACATCAGTACATATTTTATGTACCACATCCAGTATCTAAAATCTAATTTTAATACTAGTAGTGAACATATTTATGACAATCATTCTTGAAGTCAGAGTCTTGCCCATCTTCACTTCCTTCATGTCTGCCTTGTCCATATGGCAGTCACGCTTCTAGTGTCCCCGTTTGCCACAGTTTAGGCAGACATCTTGGGATATGTCCTATGTCTTCCCAGAAGATTATAATGACTTTGCCTTTGCTCCTTTTCCACACTTCAGAAGCCTTTGGCCAAGCCTTGGCCTTCTGGGATGTCGAAGTAAGATGCGCCTTGCGCTTCTTGCCTAATTGTAAACTCTGGCTTTGACTCATTGAGTATAGCCATTAACTCTCCAAGATTTATCTATTGTAATTTTTACTTCTAAGATCTAAGGATAGATCTATGAAGATCCTTCAATTTCATTATCATACTATAAAGATCTAATCCTTAGTTCTGATTAAGAAATTAAGGAGTCTATTTGGCAAGCATAATGGATTAAGCACTAAAGTTATCATCACATGAATCTTCCAAAGATCATGCTCTACTATTTGCTTAACTTCAAGCTTAGGCTCGAGATGTCACTATATCTAATAAAGTAACTTCTCGGTCACTCAGGACTATCCTGAGATTTTATTCCCAATTTGAAAATTAAAGTCGTTTAAATACATTTCCACCCAGGATGATGTTTTAAACACTAATCTTTCAATTATCTTGATTCTAATATTACAACTATTTAATCAACGATTTTAGGTACTATTGATTATAATGATTACTATAGTCCAACTATATAATCAACTATAATTTAATAGATTAAATTCAATTATATTGATTACTATAATCCAATTATAAAATCAACTATTAATTGAAATTAGTTAATTCAAATATATTGATTACTATAATCCAATTATATAATCAATTATAAATGAAATAGTTTGAATACAGTCCAACTGTTTAATTAAAACAACATTAAATATTAGTCCAACTAATATATTAATTTATATTGACGAAAAATTGAAATGATCACGTATGGCAAGTAACTAAACGAATATTGCAAATTTAATACTTGCCTCCCACTATTTTTCGGCGAGCTCTAACCCTCGGTTGAGTACTCGGGAAACCTTGTTCCTAGGGCTAGGATCCCGTTAAATAACACACAATCTTGACTTTGGCCAACAAATTGTATGATAATTAACTAGGTAGATCTCTAAGATCAATTGGATCCCATCCAATTCCTAGATCCAGTAGGTGGACATCCAAGTCCGAAACATATATCTTATATATGCCAATATATCCAATATATTGCCTAACCTTTTTTCCTCTGAATCAACTAAGCCTTGGCTTTGGCACAACAAACTTAGTGATCCCAGTTAAGCGGAACCCATTGACCTTGGAAAGCTTCGTAATCAATGTCGATGGACAAGAAGTGATCTTGACTTTGGCCAACAAATCACAACTTGGACAAGACACCGATATGGAACAAAGCCTTCATGATTGACCGGTGCTTACACACGCGTTTAACACAAGCGCACGTATCGTTCAAGTAGTATAAAAATATCGATCCCACGAGGACTTAATATCTAATCTATTAATTTTATGATGTCAAATGATTACTAGTATCTAACAGGTTGTTTGATTGATTTGAAATGGTGACGATTCTAAATTTAAAAACAAGTAAATAAAATTGTTCGAAAGCAGGTTTTAAGAAAATTCAATATTAAAAACTATCTAGGGTTGTGATTTCTTCCAATATCATTTTAAAGATGAAGTGGTTATCTTAAAGTTGGGTAATATATTGATTTATTAACCTGGAACACTAAATTATGTGTAATCCTTTGTCGATGGTCAGACAAAAATACCCAGTTTAACCCAATTGAACCATATGTCTATGTCAACCAAATTATATGGATTCATTAAGTTTAAGTTCCATTATGGCTACCCCGCCCGACAGGTATATGTCTATCCTGTAAGGAAATCTATTAAAGGGTTATCTATCCTCAAGGAAGATCGTGGAATATTGAGTCTAAGGTCTTAAACCTTAAAATCCCTATGTCTAGTTTATTTTAAGTTTCCCAGTTCAATTTTATTAATGGCCAGTTAATGAAAAAGCAGCATTAAGATTAAGACTCAATAAATAAATCTTTATATGACCCAAGCTATAATCTAACCCCTTATAAACCGGTGATATTGGATTTCATCACAACCCCAGATAACTGGCTTAGTTACGACACATATTTACGGGTAGTAAAAAAAACTTAAATAAAATAAAAGACATAAAGTAAAATACTGAAAATTAAATACTGAGAAAGTAAATGCTGAAAGTAAATGCTGAAATTAAATACTGAAAATTAAATGCTGAAAGTAAATTACTGAAAGTAAATTACTGAAAGTAAATTGCTGAAAAGTAAAATAACTGAAAAGTAAATTGCTGAAAGTAAATTACTGAAAAGTAAAAACTGAAAATTAAAGAAAGAAAAGTATTGTGCGTAAAAGTAAATTGCGGAAAGTAAATTGTGGAAAGTAAAGAAAAGAAAGTGCGAAAGCGAAAGGAAATTAATTACTGAAAGCTGTAAATAAACAAACAAGATACAATCTTCTTAGTATTCTTAAGAAATTCCTTAGAAGAAAGTATGAATTTTACAAATGAAATGGCTTGGTATTTATAAGCAAAATTTTGCCTCCATCAAATCATCCACCAAATCAATTATTAATTGCTCCACTAATTGCTCCACCAAATCCATTATTAATTGCTCCACTATCTCTTATAATGTTTGGTGATGATTTGATAATTTTTATTATTTATTTATTAATTTATTTTTTGCTTTGAAAATGATTGAAAGTGACTTTAATAATTACACACAACACACTTCTGGATGGTTCATCAATTTCGGGCATAAAATCGTCAGAATTCGAAATTATTTTGTCTTTCAAAGCTGTAGATCTTTGAGTCTCTTTAATCTGGAACTTGAATCAGCTCAATCCGATAACGGAGAAAAAGGTTATGCTCAAAATACGACAAATGCGCAAAACTAGAATTTCCAAAACTGCACTTCGTCAAAACACCCTTTCAAGTTTCCAATCTCCAAAATTAAAATATCAAGTCCAATAATTGCCCTTATTTGACCCATATTTCGTCCTAAATGATTTCATTGAGATCCGACATTATTTTATCTGCAAAATAAACTAAAACACATCAAAACGTTCACCAAACCCGAGAAACTAAACAAAATATTAAGTTAAAGGGGCGGTAAATATTGATATATTTTCCGCTCATCAATGATTCAAACACATCCGCGACGAACAAAGGTCTTGAATTTGGCCAAAAAACCAATGTCAGTCTTGGATCTTGTGTAAGAATCACTCAATGGAAGGAAAAACACTTAATATGTAGTGAGGGTTTTTCGCGTAATTGGCAACCAATTAATTATCTTTGTTAAGGTCTCATCATCATACACCCTTAAACATGCATTCTAAACACATAATAAGACACGTAAATAAATATAATAAAGATATGCGGATGGATATTTGACACATTATTCCTAGAACAAAAACTCTACATTTCCTCTCTCCCGCTAGCACAAGTATTACTTCTACCCGATTACATAACACTTCTAAAGAAACCTCATTTACATTTAGGGGAATAGGTGAGAAGAGAAATACACAGAGTCAATAGGTAATAGGCTGGACACGCCGGTCCAATTAATAAATTCTAAATTTATTACAACAATTTCCAAAATTGCCCTTACCCATCTAATATCCATCTGATATACATTATTCATACATCGCATCCATGTATTCACACAAGCATGTTATCAATCAATCTAATCCAATTAATTAATCTGATAATTAATGACCATCCAATGTTCAAACAACGATTTGATTTTGCGCGAGTCCAACTCGATTTGTGAATAAGTACTCAAAGTACGAATTCTTGAATTATATTAAACTACAATATTAAATCCAATTTAATTTGTATTTAATACTAATTCTATATTTAATTCTAAATTAAATAATTACACTTTTAATGTGTCTTTACGACTTAGATTCTAAATCTAATCGTTACGGGTCTCAAAGCCCGATTAACATCCAATGTTAATTTAATTAAAGTCCAATGGGCTTTTAATTAATTTCTTAAGGCATGGAGTTTTGGTCAATGTGGGTCAAACCCAAATACCAAAGCCCATTTAAAGAATCACCCTTATTTGCCAAGAAACCAATTTAGGCCCATTAGGCCCAATTAATATTAAAGGTCCATTAAGTCATAATTGGACTTTATGGAAATGGTTTTGGGCCCAATTAGATCCAACCAATTAGACTAAACCAAACTTGGCTCAACCAAGCCCATTAAGCCCAATTCCAAATTTAAGCCCAATTAATTTAATTTCAAAATTCCAAATTTCATAATTAAATTAACCAAAATGTATGCCATAATTAATTAACCAAATTAATATTTCCAAAACACTAATTCACTCAATTAATTATGCTCATTATCATCAACACATGTCCAACACATTTGAATCAAAATCACATCATTTTACATGCTTCAAGTCACGGCAATTTGGGATTTTTCATGTCCAATTCGGTTTCAATCCAATTAAATCCACAATCAACATTACCCAATGTTTTCCAACTCATCCAATGATCAAAAACACAAAAATCACCATGACATTATAGGGCATCATGATTCGGCCAAGCCAACCAATTTGGGGAAAAATTATCCAATCCAATTTTCATCAAATTGACAATGCATAACACTATGTTATCATAATTTAAGCATACTCAAACAATCAATTTCACTCAAACATGCTCAAATCAATTTTGCCCAAATTTTACCCTAACCAAGTTTCATACTCAAAATGGCTCAAGATACCATTGTTGGGTTTCTATTAAGTCCCAAGGATCAATTCAAGCAATGAAACACATGTGAATACTCAACGAAGAATGGCATAATCATACTTACATTGATCGGTTATGCGATGCGATGAACAAAAATTCTTGTGCTCCTCCTATAAGCTCTCGGCAGTGGGCTTTTTGTTCTCCTCCAAAAATTTGGTCATGTCCTCCATTGATGCTCCAAGCTCCAAATGATGATTCCATGCTCACAAGTTGGTTTCCCTATCACCTTAGGATGACCCTTTATGTGCTTGCATAGGAAAAATTGCCACAAATTTTCCTTTTCACTTGTTCTTGCTCACGGTTTTGGCAAGTCAAAAGGGAGAAAGAATTAGCCCTAGGCCGAATGGTGAGAAGAGAGGAAGAAGGCCCCTTGGCCGAATATGGAGAGAGAGAAGAGAGGTTAGAGTTGTGTGAAATGTTTTCCAAAAACATATACCAAAATTTTGGTCAAAGCTTTTCAAAAAAGCAAAACAATTTTGGAGGCAAAAATGCATTAAATGCATTCAATAACCCACATCAACTATTCACATCAAAAGTGACTAGACATCACATCACTCAAAGTGACAAGTGATTTGACGCTTGATGTGACTAGTGGTTTGACGCTTGATGTGACTTGTGGGCCGCACTTGAATTCGAAATGTAAGTCGCTAAATCCGAATTAACGAATTTTCCGTTGTGACGTAATTAAATCAAATTCAATTAAATAATTTTGCATAGCAAAATTACTATTTACGTCCCTAACGAATTAATTCTAAATTAACTCGTTCGCCCGAATTAAAATCTAATTTTAATTCCGCGTCGAAATCCAATTTCGTTTAATATATCAAATATATTAATTTATCGATTAATTCCAAATTAATCGTTCTCTCTCTTTAAATAATATTTTATCCCAGATAAAATATCTCCGTAATTAATCCCAGATTAATTTTCTCTCTCTTATAATTAATCCTAGATTAATAAAGTGCGAGTCATACGTCATCGGTGAATCTTCGGGAAGCGACCCATGAGATCCCCGGATATGTTGGCAGTAAATCTGGTCGTTGGACTATCCGAACACGTACGTACCTAGTACTACGTTTTTACCGATTTACAAGACATGGTTGGCTTCTAGGAAAGCATCATGCCTACCCAATTCTCCAGAAATATTCTTACTGGAATATGTGATCTATACCAGGCATAGTATACGTAGTATTGCGTATTTCGATCCAGCATCGGATGTCACGTGCAAGGCCTGGGGCTGGAATTATGTCTGCCCCGTACGAAGCACATATCGGATCTCTGGTAACTAGTCTCTATAATCGGATAATCATGACCTAGTCATATTATCCCGATGACTGCAGTACATAAGAGCATCAGTTCCGTATCCTACGTGATCATCATCTCCACTATGACTGGAGTGATATTTCCATCTCGACATCACACCCAATACACTACGATTCTCAATATACCCAGAAGAGGCGTACACAGAACCTGTTAAAGCCCTGGACGACCAAAACCAAAGTATATTGATTGTCACAAGTATTAGCGGTGCAAGTCTCAGGTTAAGACCAAATACACCTACCCTGATTCGGACTTCCATAGACACACAGTCATACTACCAATGGAATTCATAGGGGTCTATCCAGAGCGAAGCTATTCCCGTACCATCGGTAAACACAACCTCCTATTACACTTGCATGAGTATCATATACCCAAATATATGAGAACTATGTCGTTATGCTCCCACAATGCGCACAAGTGTAATACTAGTCTATTCCGTATTATCGATGTCCAATCTCGATAATACTATGACTAGGGATATTTAATGATTAAACCTTCGTGGATTGATACTGTCTCATATCATCTCAATCCGAAACTAATCATATGGACCTTCTATCATTTATACATCTTCTTGGTAATCTAATTACAAATGATAAAAGAGCAATTTCCTTTGTCACATAGTTAATTTGTACAACAGCACCATGATCTGTACAAATAGTGATGCTATAGGTCATAACTGTCCAACTCTCATTGCGTGAGGTCTCATTCTCATGATATTATGTGAGTATCTTATAGAATTTATTGGTCCTGTGTACAGGGCATATGTATCATGTACGTATTTACGATCTAGTAAATTCATGGCCATGATATACTTCAGAAGTGAGTTCTGAGTGTTATTTAGAGATCATAAATTTAAAATTTGACTATATTATAACTTAAGGATTTGATGTTCCTATCTATATCCTGGTATAATATTGATAGCCTGTGACGAAGGTATTATAGGTATGCAATGACCATGATTTGCATAGTTTAGCGAGATTATCTGTGGTCGTCATAATTTACGAGTGGGTGAATTATGGACACAAAATTTGATTTTGTGGTGGATAAACCTAAATTTAGAGAATCTCACAATATGAAGCATACTTGTTGAGCACTTGGGCAACGCGTTATGAATGATACAGATTATTCATAATACTTTATCGGATTAGATAAGTAAATTCGAATCGTTTAACGGTTAAACGAAAAGTACATGTATAGGGACCTTTCGGTCATTTCCTAATTATGTATATTTGTATTTATAAATGATTTTATTAAATATACATTAATTAATCATCAAATAAGATATTTGACATATATCATAAATATATGTATTTTGATTATTTAAAGTAAATATGATACATATATTTAGATATTTATATTTAAGTAATTATTTAACTATTTAATTGTTAAATAATTAAAGTAATTGAAATACAAACATCTAAGGTGATATTTATGCTTGGAAATGATTAAAGTGTTAAAGTTTGACTTTTTTACATTTAAGAAAAATGTGTTAAAATGGTATTTTACTTCCTTTTAATTTGATTAAAAATAAAATATCTTTTTCCTTTTATTAGCCTAATTTTATGCCTAGGCTTAAAGTATATAAGGGAAATGTTTTTTCTTTGGTTGGTTAATGAAAACTTAGCCATATTCAACCTTAGAAAAACACCAAAGAGAATAGAGAGAAAACAATCAATGAAAGTGTAAAAGTTTGAAAAAAATTGGAGATTAAAGGTAATCTTTAATATTCTTCAACCTAGAAAATTATTTTATTGTTCTAGTATGTTATAAATATCATAGAGAATCTTTGTCACTCTAAAATTTTGGGGGTTTTTGATTTGGTTGATGGATTTGGAGGGTAGATGCATGTGTGAAGTAAGATTAGAAATATTAGTTCAATTTTATCATTTGAAGACTTGGTTGCCATTCTAGAGTGTTATTACCACTCTAATAATACCTAGAATTGTTCTTGAGTTCTTTATTGGTGGTGGCATTGATTGGTGTAAATATTAATATGATTAATGTTGAGAAAATTAGATTTAAAGCATGAAAAATGAATATTTTTACATCCATATCAGATCTGAAAATTATGAAAATTTGGTGAAGAAAATATGTTATTTAAATATATTGGATGTGTATTGGGAATTGGAATAAATGTCGAAAATTATTTCGAGATGAAAATATGTGAAAATGGTGAAGAACAGCTTTTTCGGGTGAGTTTCGGGCTTACCGTATAGCGGCTACCCAAATAGTAAATTGGTCACTGTTTGGACATCCCATGAACTGTCCAAGTACTATTGGGATTGACCTGGGCAGTCCACATGTGTATTGATTGGCCGGTTCGGTCAAAAACATATTTTATGCTATTTTACAGAAAAAAAATATTTTTGTAAAAGTTTCGCGATGTTTTCTAAATTAATTATGTTGTTATTCGATATCGATATAATATGTTTAGGTTAATATGAATGAATTATTCATATGGGATGTTGAATAATTTATTCGGTAAGTTTAAAAATTTTAAAGTTACGATTTCGCCCGAACCGCGCTTCCGCTGCGCCCGACCTAACAAAAGCTACCTATTTCGATGCAGTTTTATTTCAAGGAAACTGTTTTAAGTGTCTGCATTCATATATAGAAATTGAAGAGGATTGTAGGAATTTCCTAAATTAAGGTTTATTTATAGGGTGTGATGAGCGGAAAATATATTAATATTTACCACCCCTTAATATTTTGTGAGTTTCTAGGGTTTTATGAACATTTTGATGTGTTTTTGTTTATCTTACAGATAAAATAATGTTGGGACTCAATAAAATCATTTAAGATGAAATATGGAACTTAATTATAGACATATACCTGTCGGGCGTGGGTAGCCACAATTGGAACTTAAACTTAATGAATTCGGAGTTTTCTAATTAACATAGACATATAGTTAATTGAGTTACTTTAGGTGTTTGCATTCGACCATCGGCAAAGGCTTATGCATATCTTCGTGTTCCAGGTTAACAACTGATATATTACACATGTATCTGAGAATCAATTCATCATTAGAGTAATATTGGGTTGAATCACGACCCTGGATGTTTTGTGTTTTATTTTCTTTTGTATTTTCTTTGTATTTTTATTTACTTATTTATTTTAATCAGATCCATCTCCAATCAACCAACAACCAATCTCCTTTTACCCCAATTAGATACTAGTAAACATTTAGCATCAATAATTAATAATTGTATAAATTAAGTCCTCGTGGGATCGATATTTTTATACTACTTGAGCGATACGTGGGCTTGCGTAATGTGTGTGGTTTCACCCCATCAAGTATTCGGCGCCTTTACCGAGGACTTATTTTTCTTGCATTGTTAATTTTGAAGCTATTTACTTTATTTGCATATTACTTTATTTGCTATTTTTCTTTCTTTTTATTTTTAAATTTTTATTTGTTTCTTTTATTTGCAGGTGGTTGAAATGGATCACTATTGGGCGATGGAAGCATTATGAGCATTAAGAGGTGAAGATACACCCATATCAGGGAGACACAATCTGATTTTTTGAGGCATGTTGTCTAGCCCAACAATTATCCATGGATGTCAGAGCTAATCAACACAACATTTGCTCAACCATTTCAGAACGCAATGATTAGATGTGAGTTATGTGATGGAAACCACCTGAGCGATCAATGCATGTACCACTACAATTCAGGGTGGCAGAATTATCAGAATCCTTCATGGTACGAAGAACATGCATACCTTACTGAACCATATTATCAATCTTATCCACCATCAACCTACAATCTTCATCAAGAACCTGAACCATCCGTGGAAGAAAGGTTGATGGACATGCTAAAAAACAAGAAGAATGATTGATGTACATGTTCAAGATGTTCAAGGAATGAGAAGCTGAACTTAATATAAAATTTCATTCAGAGTCAAGCAGCAACCATACAGAGGCTGACAGATCAAATGAGACAATAAGTGACAACCAGAGCTACATACCTCAAGAAGCATTTTTAGATGACACTGATGAAGCCTTTGAGTACCAAAAATTTCATAATGACACCTTAACAGGGGAAAAGGCTGAGTAATATCAAGAATCAGGGGTATCATTTCAGGAGCCCGAACATGTAGAATCTCAATTTGATCTGGATAATTCTCTGGTCGCTGAGTGCATATGTGGGAGAAATAAGTAGAAAAGCAACTCGTATCATTCACACCAACAAATGAGGTTGAAACTATGCATCCTCAAATTGATATTCGTGGAGCATGCATTGCACAGATGTCAGATGAAGAGCTGAACAAGGAAATGCTAAAATACATCTGTGAAGAAAAGGTGGAACAAGAAGCATGGAATAAACAAGAGAAAATGTTGGAGCATAATGAAAATCTCGTGACACCAGAGGAAATATCACAGCATTGGGGAGTACACGTCGAGGACACCGCCCAGAAGCCTGACTGAATGGCACAACCATTCAAAGTCAAGCATCATACAAGACCTCCTTATTTACTATCATTCTTTTCACAGCCTTAAAATAGCTACAAAATTCAAAAGGGTGGCGTGAACACTGATTGGAACAAGAATGTATTTCCACCTCATGTTTGGAAGAGACCCTTCAAGAGAAATGATCATGGGATTGTCCTCTCTTGGACTTTCAAAACCACACTGAAGCCTCGTTGAAGGATGATCTTTAGTGACATATGGCTGAAGACGTTAAATTTAACGCTCGCGGGGAGGCAACCCATGCAAAATTTTTATTTTATTTTTTTCATATTTTGTGTACACATGTTGTAGAATTTTTAATTTTGTGTGTTAGTTTTTTTGTGGAGGAAAAAGAACAAACAAATCCTTTAAGGCAGAGCAAGACAATAAGACATGAGTTATTAAGGAATGGTGTTTGACAATTGCGAAGATATGATTTAATTCATTAGTGATGGCATGAGTAAGGAGTCGACTCTTGAGACGCGTCCTAGTGGATATATGCATCGAGTGAGTCGCATTTTGCATGCACAATTCTGTTACCTTAAATAATTGTTTTGATTTGCTTTACTGTTTTGATTTTCTTTATTTTGCTGACAAGATCTAAACTTTTTTGACTTTCATGATTTATTTTACCGTTCATAATAATTATCATTTGGCGGATACTAGTGCAATTATTACTCACCCTTTTCAAGATCTATAAATTCACCTCGTCACTTCTCTCTTCAACACATCCAGATAAGAGAGTGTAGAGAAATGGAAATAACTTCAAAGCGACGAGTTACTAACATTTGTATATTTTGTGGATCTAATTCTAGCACTAAACCAGTATTTGTTGAGGCCGGAAAAGAAATGGGGAGAGTCATAGCGAAAAGAAAAATGCACTTAGTATACGGCGGGGGCAATCTTGGATTGATGGGATGTGTTTCAAAAGTCGTGCAAGAATGGGGTGGTCGAGTTTTGAGAATAATTCCAAAACCTTTGGCAGATGAAAACCTCATCGGAAAATCAAACGAGGAAGAATGTATTATTTCAAGTATGTCTGAACAACTTCTTGAAATGATCAACCATATTGATGCTTATATTGCTTTACCAGGTGGGCTCAACACGTTAGAAGAAATATTCACAGTTGCGTCCTGGGCGAATTTTAACATTCAACAAAAACCCATTGGAATACTTAATGTTGATAATTTTTTCGATTTTCTTTTTATATTTCTTTTGGATGCCAGAACACATGGGTTCATCTCAAAACCGGTAAAAGATATATTCCTGACTACAAGAAAAGCCGATGAATTAATTAACCAACTTCTAGCATATGAACCAAAAATCAACCCCATTGTTTCCAAGTTGAATTGGTCAGATAACGATCATTGAAAGAAGCATAGATTGGACTTAGATCTTAATCGGTAATTTTCGTAGATTTCGCGCTAACCAGGTGATGTCTTCTAAACTCTTCTTCTTCTTTTTAAGACATTGGGGACAATGTCTCGATTAGGTTTGGGGGAATGGATAATTGATTTGTTTGTTTAGATTTGTTGTGTTGTTTGCTTTGCTATTATTTTGTGTGAAAAAAATGTGTGATTTGATTTTCTTTTTCAAATTTTTAACTAACCAAGTGGAATTATTGTTCTGAGATAGCTGTGTAAGGAGTTTCCGCTCCTCAGACGTATCTCAGGCTAATTTATAACAAGTTATTTTTTGTTTATTTCCTTTTGAATTATTTAAACTTGTGAATTCTCCATAATATTGATTAAAATTGGCATTCATATGCTCATTTGATAGGTATTATCAACATACCACGGTAACATATAAACATGGGTGTAAGTGAAAATTTTATAAAATTCAGTTCTCTAGTTTGTTGGAGCCAACACCTAAAGACAATGAAATGTGTGTTTTTATTGAAAAAATTAATAAAAACTTACCAAACTTCTACTTAGTAACCGGATGTCTTGCCTGGCCAGCAGTGACTGTTCAGGTCAAACGGTACGGCTTGAGTTAGTTAGATAATAAATAAGCTTCGACTTAGTAACCAGACATCTTGCCTCAGTAAGCAGTGATTGTTCGCGTCAAACGATAGAACTTAACTATTTTAATAAATAAAGCTTTTACTCAGTAACCAGACATTTTTCCTCAATAAGTAGTGGTTGTTCGCGTCAAACGGTAGAGCTTAAAAAAAGAAAAAATTGTTTATGTTTATGTTTATGTTTATAAATAAACTTTCATTGTCAAAAGGCGTGAACTCCAACATAACTTTAGGACAAAAATATTACTCTCTTTTCAACTACACTTGTGAATATTGTGGGCACAATGAATTGATTAATATTCTTGTTAATTGTGTATATGGAGAATGGTAAAAAGTATTGGAGAGTTTACTTATTTGGTAATTTAGAAAGAAAGAAAACAACTACTAGCTTGGATAAGAATTTCACTTGTTTATTTTGTTTCTTTTGTCTTTTTGTTTTTGTGTGTATTTTATTGACATTTGTGGATATCGTCGCTGTAAATCCTCACGATACTATAACTCGTCCACTAGGGACACCTAGGGGTTTAAAGGCTTGTTGCATAGATAAATGCAATCGTGATCCCTACGAAAGTGGCTTAGGTTAATTTAGTTTTAATTATTTATTTCATTTTGTTTTGTTTGTTTTGCTCGAGGACTAGCAAAATATTAGGATTGGGAGTATGATGAGCGAAAAATATATTAATATTTACCGTCCCTATAACTTAATATGTTGTGAGTTTCTCGAGTTTTATGAACGTTTTGATGTGTTATTATTTATTTTACAGATAAAATAAAATTGGGACTCAATGGAATCCATCATGATGAAATGTGGAACAAAGAAGGGCAAAAACTGGACTTGACATTAGGGGTGTTTGCGGTGCGGTTCGGGTCGATTTTTTCATTTTTCATTTCAAATCGGCGGGTTGGTGGTTTGGGAAATTAGAAACCGAAATCAAAAATTTGATAAGGAAAATCGCGGTGGTTCGGGTTGGTGGTTTAGCGGTTTGGGAGGTTCGAGTCGGCAGTTTGGATTATAAAATTTATTTAAGAAAATTTTGTGTGTTTTCACATAATAATTGAAGAGAAAAAATACATAATTTTCATTTATACATTGCATATTATCATATTATCATATGATCATTAAATATCTTAAATTTCATAGTGACCTGCGTAAACACACGCGTATAACGCAAGCACATTTATCGTTCAAGTAGTATAAAAAGTATCGATCCCACGAGGACTTAATACCTAATCTATTAATTTTATGAGGTCAAATGATTACTAGTATCTAACAGGTTGTTTGATTAATTTGAAAAGGTGACGATTCTAAATTTAAAAACAAGTAAATTAAATTGTTCGAAAGTAGGTTTAAGAAAATTCAATATAAAAACTATCTAGGGTTGTGAATCTTTCCAATATTATTTAAAGATGAAGTGGTTATCTTATAGTTGGGTAAAATATTGATTTATTAACCTGGAACACTAAATTATGTAAAAGCCTCTTCCGATGGTCAACTACAAATATCCAGTATAACCCAATTGAACCATATGTCTATGTCAAACAAATTACCTGGATTCATTAAGATTAAGTTCCAATTATGGCTACCCCCGCCCGACAGGTATATTCCTATCATGTAAGGAAATCTATTAAAGGGTTATCTATCCTCAAGGAAGATCGTGGGCTATTGAGTCTAAGGTATTAAACTTAAAATCCCTATGTCTAGTTCATTTTAAGTTTACCAGTTCAATTTTATTAATGGCGAGTTAATGAAAAAGCATTAAGATTAAGACTCAATAAATAAATCTTTATATTACCCAAACTATAATTTACCCCTTATAAACCGGTGATATTGGATTTCATCACAACCCCATATATCTAACTTAGTTACGACACATAACTAGGGCTAATAAAAACTTAAAAG
Source organism: Zanthoxylum bungeanum (assembly GCA_019454045.1). Taxonomy (NCBI): domain Eukaryota; kingdom Viridiplantae; phylum Streptophyta; class Magnoliopsida; order Sapindales; family Rutaceae; genus Zanthoxylum; species Zanthoxylum bungeanum. The sequence continues at coordinate 17,284 of SKCR01049706.1, forward strand.
TAAAAGACATAAAGTAAAAACGCTGAAAAGTAATTGCAGTAAAGTAAATATTGAAAAGTAAATTATAATAAAATAAAATGCTAAGGTAAAAGGAATTACTTTTACTACTACTAATTTAGATATCTCTCTTATATAATATATTAACTTGTGATAACATTACCAACCAGCCATATAGGCGGTAACCTGATTAAGTCAAATTAAGTCCAACTAGCCATTAAGGCGGTAAAAAGATTTGTCCATGAACCTGCCATATAGGCGGTAAGAAAGTTTAATTACCAACCGACCAATCTGGCGGTATCCTTTTTAAGTCAATATTTTTAAATAGTGAATATATTATATTTAAGAGAGATTAATCTAAATAGCAATAGTAAAAGAATTACCTTTCACCCTAGCTGGGGAAGTTACCTCCTCATGGTGAATAGTAAAAACTGTAAAAAGTAAGAAAGTAAATTACTATTATTACAAAAAGTAATTACAATTTAATTACAAAACTAAAATTAAAAGAAACTAGAGAGAGAATGGTACATCTGAAACTGGAATTTTGCGCTCTATTTATAGGCGTCAGTAAGGGGTCGCGCATCGCGACGCCCAGCTCGCGTCGCGACGCCCATTTTGGTCGACGTGGCAGCTTCTTGTTTTTCGAGTGAGATTCCGGATAAGTGATAAGGTGACACATGGAAAGGTTGTTAGAGACTCAATTATTGTGACACGTGGCAGCTTCTGATTGGTCGGTTCAGATTCTTATCTGCCACGTGTCAGATAAGGATAAGTCAGTCAATAATTGATGCTGACGTGGCGTTGATGTGGCGCTGACCTGGCGACACATGGCAATTAGACTGTCGGCACCATAGAATTGTGACACGTGGCACGCTGTGATTGGTTGATGATTACGTGGCAATGACGTGGCAGTTTGACTTGGTCAACCGGTGATGTGGATGATGACGTGGCAGACACGTGGAGTGACACGTGGTGACATGTGGCGATGGCGACTGTCGGCACCGTAGGATGAAGACACGTGGCACGACGCATGTTAGCAGATCGGATGTGATGGTGACACGTGGCACGACGCACGTTAGCAAAGTCAAATTTTCTCAGATTCTGACCCGTTGACCCGGCGCACGTTAGCAGCTCTGGTGCATGTTACGCGTCGCGACGCCAAGGGCTTGTGCGTCGTGAAGCGCCCAAATTACCAAAATGCCCTTTTTGTCAATTTTCAATGTTTTGCTCCAAATTACCTCCAGAATGTCCTGAAACTTTATTTGTCTACAAAATAACACAAAACACATCAAAATATTCACAAAATTCAAGAAACTATACCAAATATTAGGTTAAATGAGTGGGAAATAGTGATATAATTACCACTCATCACACCCCCAAACCTAACATTTTGCTAGTCCTGAGCAAAATACAAAATAAAATAACTAAGCATTTTTAAAATAAAATTTAATTAGCCACTTTCGTAGGGATCACAGTCATTTAGCATATGCAACAAGCCCTTAAACCCCTAGGTGTCCCTAGTGGGCGAGTTGTAGTCTCGTGAGGGTTTACAGCAATGATACCCACAAACATTTTACAAAAGTAAAAAGGTAGTGAAACTAATGCACACAAAAACAAAAAGACAAGCGAAAAGAGAATAAAGATGTTAGTGACTAATCAGGTGAAACTTCTACTCCAAGTTACTAGTTGTTTTGTTTCTTTCTAAATTACTGAATAAGTAAATTCTCCGATTATATTTACCATTCTCCATATACACAGCCAACAAAATATTTAAACAACTCATTTTTTTGCCCACAACAGTCATAAGTGCAGTTGATAAGAGAGTAATTTTTTGTCCTAAAGTTTTATCAGAATTCACACCTTTTTGCAGCAATGGAATAATTTTTTTCTCATTTTTCTGATTTTTTCTTTGATTTTTTTTTATATACAATATCTTCCGTCTATGTAGCGAGTGTTGGGTCGGTGGCTCCCAAACAGTTGGCTTAGGGCACCAGATGTTAAGACACCCCCTACGGACTTAATTACTCAGACTTCATATATATATATTTGCAGCATCTTTAATCCATGTAGCAAGCTTTGGGCCAGTGACTCCCAAACCAGTTGGTTTTAGGGCACTAGATGTTAAAACACCCTTACAGACTTAATAACTCGGATCTCATAAGTTTTTTTTTTTTTTTTTTTACTCCATCACTTTCTAATATGCTTCCTCCAATTAAACTAGAGCACTGAATATTACAAACTTTTCAATTATAGCTCATGTCTGTATGTTACTATGTATGTTGATAATATCTGCTAACTGAGCATATGCAGATCCATTTTAGTCAGTATTATGGAGAATTCACAAATTAAATAATTCAAAAGGAAATAAACAAAAATTAACTTGTTTCGAATTAGGTTTGAGATACGTCTCAGGAGTGGAAACTCCTTATTCGGCTATCTCTTACCAATTTCACTTTTTTAGTCAAAATAAAAACACAAAAAACACAAAATATTTTTGTAATTTTTGAAAAGTTTTCAATTTTTTTTTTTGTATTTTTCGAAAAATTTTGAACTAAAAATAAAAACAACACACAACTAAAAAGAAGATACTAATCAACTAATTCCCTCCCCCAAACCTAAATGAGACATTGTCCCCAATGTCTTAAATAGTAGAAGAAGAGTTTAGAAGATAGTACCTGGTTAGCTGAAATTCTTACACGAAAAGTTAAAGGTTAAGATCTAGATTAACACGACGCCTCTTACCACGATCGTCCTCGGACCAATTTATCTTTGAAAGGATAGGGTCAACTTGTGGTTCATAGGCTAAGAGTTGGTCTATTAGATCTGGAGCAGTTCTGGCAGTAAAGAGTAGTTCTTTTAAAGGTTTTGACACGAACCCATTTTTTCGGGCATCATCAATAAACACACAAAGAAAATCATAAAATCCATCAACGTTAAATAACCCAATTGGTTTCTGGTGTATGTTCAAGTTCACCCAAGATAGCACTATAAAAATTTCCTCCAATGTGCCCAAGCCACCTGGCAAAGCAATAAAAGCATCAGCACGATTAGTCATTTCTACCAGTCGTTCAGACATACCTGGCACGATCAGTTCCTCTCCGTTTGATGATCCAATAAGATTTGCCTCTGCCAAGGGTTTTGGGATGATTCCCAAAACGTGACTGCCTCATTCCTGTACGGCCTTTGAAACGATCCCCATTAGTCCAAGATTGCCTCCACCATATACTAAGTGCATATTTCTTGCAGCAAAGACTCGACCCAATTCCTGTGCTGCTTCTACGTATTGTGGTTTAGTACCAACACTACTGCCACAAAACACACAGATGTTTTCAACTCGTCCTCTTGAAGTGGCTTCCATGTTTTACTCTAGATGTCTTCAAAAGTGTAATGATGAGTTGAATTTATAATATCTGAAAAGGGTGAGTAAAATAATAGCACTAGTACCTGCCAAATGACAATTATTAGTTTAATAGTAAAATAAATCGTGATAGTCAAAAAGGTCTGGATCCTGTCGGAGAAAATAAAAGAAAACAACAAAACAAATTATAATTATTAGGAAAAGACAAAGAGATATAATATTTACAAGAAAAGTAGCGGCTTGATTGACGTCTATGCATCATGGACAAGCTTCCCATCCAATTTTCTTATAAATTGGCAAACAGGGTCTTTTTGAGTCAGATTCCCAAGACTTAATTGTTGTCTTTCTTTTTGAAATTGTGTATGTAATTTGTAAAAGGCTATGTGAACATATCCACTAGGATGCGTCTCAAGAGTCAAAGATATATCATCTAAAGACTCCTTACTCAAGCCATCCCTAATGAATTTAATTTTGTCTTCGCGATTATCAGACACCATTCCTAAAGAACGACAACGAGTATTGCAATTCCAGCGTGCACATTTGTAACAAACACTCATTTGCTTAGCTCTACGTTTCTTTGCATAGGTGCTTCTTCCAAATCCAGGCAGATGTGAAATAAAAGAGTCAGAAGAATCACCTGCCAATCAGACTCGTGCTTCAATTACCCAACAAATGTCATTAGGAACACCGTGAATTGTTAGTAGTCTCATCCGTTCCAAGTGAGCTTTGTAAACTTTCATCAGAGATTTTTGAGGGAGAGAAGGAAATTGCTTGTGAAGATTTGCTAGAGCTTATTCCATCCTGAAATGAATTAACCTGCAAAAGCTAAACACACCAAATTAAATCACACCAAATCACAATATATACCAAAATTGCATGGTTGCCTCCCTGTGAGCGCTAAGTTTAAAGTCGTCAGCTAGACGTGACTTCAACGTTAGGCTGGATCTGAAAGTGTGACACTTTCTTTTTGTTGCTCAAATGATTCTCCCCAGTAGTGCTTGACACGCTGACTGTTAACCTTGAATGTGTTGTTGGTATTGGGATCCAGTAACTCAGCAGCTCCATATGGTGAAACCTGAGTGATCACAAATGGACCTGACCACCTAGATTTCAACTTTCTAGGGAAAAGTTTCAACCTCAAGTTGTACAACAACACCTGCTACATTGGTTCCAACTGTCTGTGCACTATTTTTCGGTCATCCCATTGTTTGGTCTTTTCCTTGTACAATTTGGCATTCTCATAAGCCTGTAGGCGAAATTCCTCCAATTCGTTGAGTTGGTGAAGTCTTTTCTCGCCTGCAGCTTATGAATCAAAATTCAACTTCTTCAGTGCCCAGTATGCCTTGTGCTCAAGCTCAACTGGTAGATGGCACGCTTTCCCAAACACCAATCGATATAGGGACATACCAATGGGTGTCTTGTAAGCTGTCCCTTCTTGTTGATCCAACGGTTATCTCTAGGATTCTTTTGATCTCTCTGTTTGAAACCTCAACCTGTCCATTTGACTATGGATGATAAGCTGTGGCAACCTTGTACGTAACTCTGTATTTGGATAAGAGTGCATTGAAGTATCTGTTGTAGAAATGTGAGCCACCATCGCTAATGATTGCACGAGGTGTTCCGAACCGAGTGAAAATGTTCTTTTTCAGGAATTTGATCACCACTTTTGAATCATTGGATGGCAATGCAATTGCTTCATCACCCATTTGGAGACGTAATCTACAGCAACCAGGATGTACAGTTTCCGAATGATGGAACAAAGGGTCCCATGAAATCAATACCCCACACATCGAATATTTCCACTTCTAGAATGTTTTGCAACGGTCCTTCATTCCTCCTCGAATATTCCCCGTTCTCTGGCACCTGTCACATTGAAGAGTAAAAAGATGAGCATCTTTAAAAAGAGTGGGCCAGAACAACCTGATTGAAGGACTTTGGCTACAGTTTTGTTTCCACTGAAGTGTCCGCCATATGGTGATGAATGACAGTGCTGCAAAACACTGTTGACTTCCTCATGTGGAACACATCGTCTCAATATTGATCACACACCATTTGAACAGGTACGGCTCATCCCAGGCATACCAAGGGACTTCCTGTTGTTTCATGGCAAACAGCTGTTCATCTGGAAAGGTTTCTTTGATTGACAGTTCTTTGCCAGCTATTTTTCCACTCTCAAGCCTCGATAGATGATCTGCCACCTGATTCTCTGTCTCTTTCCTGTCTCGAATCTCCACGTCAAATTCTTGAAGAAGAAGTATCCAATGGATCAATCTAGGTTTAACATCTTTCTTCGTGATCAAGTATTTGATTGTTGAATGATCTGTGTAGACCACCACTTTGGGACCCAGCAGATAGGAGCGGAATTTTTCAAAAGCGTACACAACTGCAAGCAACTCCTTTTCAGTGGTTGTGTAGTTGAGTTGAGCTTCATTCAGAGTTCTGCTGGAGTAGTAAATAGTGTGGAAAATCTTTGCTTTACGTTGTCCCAAAACTGCACCTACAGCAAAATCACTAGCATCGCACATCACTTCAAATGGAATGGTCCAGTCTGGTGCTACAATGATGGGGGCAGAAATCAGCTTCTGTTTTAAGATCTCGAAAGCTTCCTGGCATTCTTTGGTAAGTTGAGACACATCCTTTTCCAGAAGATTGCAAAGAGGTTTTGCAATTTTGAAAAGTCTTTGATAAATCTCCTGTAAAAACCTGCATGTCCAAGAAAACTTCGAATCCCCTGACAGATGTTGGTGGAGGTAGTTTTTCAATTGTTTCAATCTTTGCTTTGTCTACCTCGATTCCCTTTTGTGAGATCCGGTGTCCAAGAAAAATGCCTTCGCACATTTGTAACACATGTTCCAGATTTTGCAAGCAAGGTGTCAAAAAATCTTCAAATACAGAAAAGTCATCCATGAATAACCTTCATACTCTGTGTCCAGCATGTCTGAGAATATGGCCATCATGTAACGCTGAAAAGTGGCAGGGGCATTACATAATCCAAATGGCATCCTACAGAAGCAAAAGTACCATAGGGACATGTAAATGTAGTTTTCTCCTGATCTTCTAGGGCGATGGCAATCTGATTGTACCCTGAATATCCGTCAAGAAAGCAATAGAATTCATGTCCTGCCAGTCTGTCTAACATTGGTCAATGAAGGTAGCGGAAAATGGTACTTTCTCGTGCTTTGTTCAACTTCCTGTAATCCATGCATACTCTCCATCCAGTCACCGTTCTTGTTGGGATTAGCTCGTTCTTTTCATTGGTAACCACATCATTCCTCCTTTCTTTGGTACACACTGCATAGGACTCACCCAACTGCTATCTGAGATGGGGTAAATGATGCCAGTATCCAACCATTTGATTATTTCTTTCTTTACGACTTCCTTCATGATTGGATTGAGTCTCTGTTGATGCTCCACTGTGGGCTTGTACTCATCATTCATCGGAATATTGGGCATGCAAAATGATGGACTAATGCCTCGAATGTCTGCTATAGTCCAGACAATGGCTCTTTTGTGCTCTCGTAATACTCTCAGTAACTTTTCTTCCTGCTCCAATGTTAGTGAAGAAGAAATAATAACATGTAATTCAGAAGAGTTTCCAAGAAATGCATACCTGAGATGGCTCGGAAGTAACTTCAGCTCCAACTGTGGTGGTTTTTCAATCGAAGGATTGATTCGATCTTTCTTTGGTAGTTCCAAGCTTTCAACTGGTGGTGTCGCTTTGAATCAGAATGGTTTGTCAAGGTAGTTGATACATTCCAGGATTTCAGCATCTAGCTCGCTGTCATCATGTGGTGATGCAAGCTTCAAGTGTATCTGTGGGATTTGGCTCAGTATTTTGAACGATACTATCAACAACATCAACTCTGAAGCATTCTTCTTCTTCATTTCATCGCTCGGAATTTCATGGCTTTGAAAACATTAAAGGTCACTTCTTGGTCCTGCACTTTCATAGTCAGATCTCCTTTTTTGCACACATCAATCATAGTTTTACCTGTAGCCAATAATGGTCTCCCAAGAATGATAGGTATTTTTTTTGTCTTCTTCCATGTCAAGATGATGAAATCTGCTGGGAGAATAAGTTTGTCGACTTTGACCAGCACATCTTCAACAACACCTCTTGGAAATGCGAGTGTTCGGTCAGCAAGTTGTAATGAAACTGAGGTAGGTATTGCTTCTCCAATCTACAGTTTCTTGTAAATAGAAAAAGGCATCAAGTTAACACTGGCTCCTAAATCACATAAAGCTTTACCGATGTAATGTTCTCCAATGGTGCATGGGACAGTAAAAACTGCCAAGATCTTTCAACTTTGGGGGAAGTTTCCTCTGAATGATGGCGCTGCTTCTTCCATTAATGCTACTGTCTCGTAGTCTCCCTCCCAATCTTCATTTTCGTGAAAGAATGTCTTTCATAATTTTACATAGCTGGGCATTTCTTCCAAGGCTTCTGCAAATGGAATGTTGATGTGAAGCTTTTTAACACCCCTCCAGGAATCGAGCAAACTGCTTGTCCAGTTTGTTTTTTCTGAATTCGTTGAGGAAAATGTGGAGTGGAATGATCTGTTCTTTTCCTTTGCTTCTTTTTCCTCCATCTGTGGAACTGCATCTTTTGGAACTTCCTCAATTGTTCCTTGATTCCAACATCTTTGTTGATCTCAGTACCACTTTTTAAGGTAATGGCTTGACATTGCTCCTTCCCTCGGTTCCTTGGATTTGGGTTCTGTGTTGCTGGGAAGATTACCTGGCGGTCTGTAAACTCTGAGCATTAGCCAGTTGTCCGATTGATTCTCCAGTGCTTTGATGGAAGCTGATTGGCTCTGAAAGATAGCATCGTACTTTTTTACTGGGCCACACTTCTGCTATTCCTGGTTCATTTTCCTGCTCCTGGCTTTGTTCTGTTACTGGAATTCAGGTGGTGGATAGTTCTGCTGTTGGAATCCAGGTGGTGGATAGTTCTGCTGTTGGAATCCAGATGGTGGATTATCTTTTTGTCCCTGAATTGTTGCTCCATGAAAAATTAGGATGATTCCACCACCCTGGGTTGTAGTGTTGGAATATGGATTGTTCCCCTGTCTGTTGAAATTGTTGACATAATTCACCCGTCTCTTCAAGTTGGTTCGACTCTGGTGTTCCTCCATATGGTGAACTTATGGATCCAGTGGTAAGAGTCTTCATGAATTTGCATATCTGATCCAGCTTGGCGTTGACTGCTGTATTGGCTCCACTTTCATAAATTCCTGCAATTCTTTGGATCATGCTCCTTTCTGATGGCCACAAGGAATTATTGTTAGCCATTTCTTCGATTAGGTCCCAGGCTTGATCTTCTCCTTTTGCCATCAAAGCTCCTCCAGCAGCAGCATCGATTGTGGTTCTCATTATTCCAGAAAGTCCATTATAGAAAGTTTGGACTTGAAGCCATTTTGGAATCTCATGGTGAGGACGTTTCCGGAGCAAATCTTTGTACCTTTCCCCCGCTTCGTAGAGAGTTTCTGAGTCTTGTTGTACAAAGGATGTGATGTCATTCCTCAGATTTCCAATTCTGGCTGGTGGAAAGTACTTTGCAAGAAATTGGTGGCTAAAATTTTCCAAGTTGTTATGGAACCTGCTGGTAGTGAATGTAGCCAAGCTTTAGCTCTGTCCTTCAAGGAGTATGGGAAAACACCAGTCTTGTCTTCTTGCTTCTTCAGCTTCTCGGTTGTATTGAAAGTGCCGCAAACTTCCAGGAAGTTGCTGATGTGGGCATTGGGATCTTCATTTGCATTTCCCCCAAACTGTACTGAATACTGAATCATCTGGATTCATGTTTTGATGTCACCTGCATTTTCTGGTAAGGGGGGAAGTACAATACAGGAAATGAGTCTGTCAACCACCAGAATGGTTCTGTCTCGAATGGGTATTGGTGGTGCAACCTCCAAAGGTTCAGGTTCCATGTTAATGATTGCTTCTTGGCCTTCTCCGCCTTTCCCTTCTCAACTGTCTGATGGTTCTTTCAATTTCTGGGTCAAGCGGTCGAGTTCAAGCTTCTGGTTCGTCTCATGAAGTTTCTGAGAACCTGAAACACAAGAAAATAAAAACATATAAAAAGAAATTAGATACAGTAACGTATCTAACCCTAAAACTAATAGTGAAAGATAATAAGTCACCGGCAACGGCGCCAAAACTTGACCGACCGCGTAAACACACCGTATAACGCAAGCGCACGTATCGTTCAAGTAGTATAAAAAGTATCGATCCCACGAGACTTAATACCTAATCTATTAATTTTATGAGGTCAAATGATTACTAGTATCTAACAGGTTGTTTGATTAATTTGAAAAGGTGATGATTCTAAATTTAAACACAAGTAAATTAAATTGTTCGAAAGTAGTTTAAAAAAATTCAATATTAAAACTATCTAGGGTTTTGAATCTTTCCAATATTATTTAAAGATGAAGTGGTTATCTTATAGTTGGGTAGAATATTGATTTATTAACCTGGAACACTAAATTATGTAAAAGCCTCTTCCGATGGTCAACTACAAATATCCAGTATAACCCAATTGAACCATATGTCTATGTCAACCAATTACCTGGATTCATTAAGATTAAGTTCCAATTATGGCTACCCCCCCCCGATAGGTATATTCCTATCCTGTAAGGAATCTATTAAAGGGTTATCTATCCTCAAGGAAGATCGTGGGCTATTGAGTCTATGGTCTTAAACATAAAATCCCAATGTCTAGTTCATTTTAAGTTTACCAGTTCAATTTTATTATGGCCAGTTAATGAAAAACTTAAGATTAAGACTCATAAAATAAATCTTTATATTACCCAAACTATAATTTAACCCCTTATAAACCGGTGATATTTGAATTCATCAAACCCTAGATATTTAACTTAGTTACGACACATAACTAGGGCTAATAAAAACTTAAAAGTAAAAGACATAAAGTAAAAATGCTGAAAAGTAATTGCAGTAAAGTAAATACTGAAAAGTAAATTACAATAAAATAAAATGCTAAGGTAAAATGAATTACTTTTACTATTACTAATTTAGATATCTCCCTTAATATAATATATTAACTTGTGATAACATTACCAACCAGCCATATAGGCGGTAACCTGATTAAGTCAAATTAAGTCCAACCACCATTAAGGCGTAAAAAAGATTTGTCCATGAACCTGCCATATATGCGGTAAGAAGTTTAATTACCAACCGACCATCTGGTGGTATCCTTGATTAGTTAGGTTAAAAACCAGATTAAAATGAATTACCAACCGACCAATCTGGCGGTATCCTTTTTAAGTCAATTTTTAAATAATGAATATATTATATTTTAAGGGAGATTAATCTAAATAGCAATAGTAAAAGAATTACCTTTCACCCTAGTTGGGGAAGTTACCTCCTCATGGTGAATAGTAAAAACTATAAAATTAGAAAGTAAATTACTATTATTACAAAAAGTAATTAAAATTAATTACAAAACTAAAATTAAAAGAAACTAGAGAGAGAAACTCTCTATTTACATCAAAGAAGTGAGAGAAAATGGTACATCTGAAACTGAATTTTCGCTCTATTTATAGCGTCAAAAAGGGTCGTCGCATCATCACAACGCCCAGCTCGCGCCGTGACGCTCGTTTTGGTCGATGTGGCAGCTTCTGGTTCGTCGAGTGAGATTCTGGATAAGTGATAAGGTGACACGTGGCAAGGTTGTTGGAGACTCAATTATTGTGACACGTGGCGGCTTCTGATTGGTCGCTCAGATTCTTATCCGCCACGTGTCAGATAAGCATAAGTTAGTCAATAATTGATGCTGACGTGGCGCTGACGTGGCGACACGTGGCAATTAGATTGTCGGCACCATAGAATTGCGACACGTGGCAAGCTGTGATTGGTTGATGATGACGTGGCAATGACGTGGCAGTTTGATTTGGTCAACCGGTGATGTGAATGATGACGTGGCAGACAAGTGGAGTGACACATGGTGACACGTGGCGATGGCGACTATTGGCACCGTAGGATGATGACATGTGGCACGACGCATGTTAGCAGATCGGGTGTGATGGTGACACATGGCACGGAGCACATTAGCAAAGTCAAATTTTCTCAGATTCTGACCCGTTAACACCCGGCGCACGTTAGCGCTCTGGTGCATGTTACGCGTCGCGACGCCAAGGGCTTGCGCGTCGCCCAAATTACCAAAATACATTTTTTGTCAATTTTCAATGTTTTGCTCCAAATCACCTCCAGAATGTCCTGAAACTTTATTTATCTACAATAACACAAAACACATCAAAATATTCACAAAATTCAAGAAACTATACCAAATATTAGGTTAAATGAGTGGGAAATAGTGATATAATTACCACTCATCAAATAGTTAAAGAAGAAGAAAGATATAAAATAATATCTAATTTGAACGCGGGTCGACGGTTTAGGCCGTTCAGGTCGCGGTTTGAGTCAAAATTTAATGTTTGTTTGGGCGGTTCGGGTCGCGGTTGGGTCAAAACCGCACACCGACCCGAAATTTGAGGTTCGGTTCAGATTGACTCGAAATCATTTTTAATTTTTTTTCAAACAGCAACGGTGCGGTTCGGGTCGGTGCGATTCGGGTTGGGTTGCGGTTTGACCCGGAACCGTGATCACCTCTACTTGACATATGGATTTTGGAGGTTGGAAACTTGAAATGACATTCTAACGAAGTACAATTTCGGAAATTTCAGCTTTGTGCAATTTTCATATTTTGGCCATAACTTGAATGGCATTCTAACGAATCAATCTGAAGTTTTCAAGACCGAAATTGATGAAAAATCTAATGTGTATTATGTGTAAAGTCATTATCAAAAACAAAAAATGAAAATTGACATTTTACAATTGTCAAACTTCCACCAAACATACATGTTTGGTGGCATGTTTTGATGAGTGTTTGGTGGAGAAATTGGTGAAAGCCTTTTCTTTGCCTATAAATTAAAGCCATAATTCATTTTTCATTTCATACTTTCCCTCAGCTTTCTATTAAGGAACTTCAGGATTGTATTTGTGTATTTATTTTCTGTATTTAATATATATTTTTATTTTTAGTAATAATAGTTTGTGTTGGGGGAAGGGTGAAACCCTTAATATGATAAGGTAGATCAATCTCACTTATTTTATAATATGGAATTTGTATTTAATAAAATGGATTAATATTGACACCACCTAAATGGCTGGTTTTATTTTTTGACATAATGTGACACCGCCTATATGGTTGGTCTTTAGGTGACAAATAATTACCGCCTATATGGCTGGTTTATGGACAAATAATAACATCGCCTTTATGGCTGGTTTGACTAATTAATCAGGTCACAACAATCTGGTCTGACAATTTCTATATTATAATAAAGTGAGATTTCTACAATTTCTATATTATAATAAAGTGAGATTTCTACATTTGAAATATTATAGGTGGATCCCCTAACCCCGATATTTTATTTTTAATCTAGGGAAGTGATGAAGCACAATATTCACAAGTTTAATAATTGATTTTCTTTATATAATGTGTGATGCTTTGACTTGTTTATTGAATCTTGAGCATAATGCTTCTTGTTGCTTGATCACCAATAAGATTGATGTGGTAAACATAAAATAAACTTGACGAATGGATTTTAGGTTTCAGCCTTAGATTCAATAGCTCACGATTTCATCTTAGAGATTTGCTTACAGAGATATACATATACCTGTCGGGCGTCGGTAGAAACAATTAGAACTTGATCTTAATGAATTCAGAGTTTCTTGGTTAACATAAACATATAGTTAATTGGGTTACTTTGAGTGTTTGCATCTGACCATCGACATAGGCTTTTGCATATCTTCTTGTTCTAGGTTAACAACTGATTTATTACACATGTATATGAGAATGAATTCATCATTAGAGTAATATTGGGCGGATTCACAATCCTAGATGTTTTCTTTATTATTAATTTCCTTTGTTTGTATTTATTTATTTATTTAGAAAAACCATCTTCAATCAACGAACAATCCCTTCTTACTTAAATTAGATACTTGTAAATAAACAACATCAATAATTAATAATAGTAGAAATTAAGTCCTCATGGGATCTATATTTTTATACTACCTGTGTGATACGTGCGCTTGCGTATAGTGCGTATTTCGCCCATCAGGGTGTCTTGTGATAGGACATGTCCTTAATATGTGACCTTTATGAAAGACACAAATGAAGGGTGTATTGAAGAGTTATGAGCCTTTTAAGGATTACATCCTTAAGTCTAAGGGTACCTCTTCAATGACAACTTTTCATGTCTATAAATAGGGCATTGGGTTCTTATTTTTTACTCACTCAATTAATTCTACATTCAATATTATTTCTATAAGTCTTAGGCAATTGTTAGAGACTCTATGTAACATTCAAAAATCTAGGAGATGCTATCGGTAGGGAATAGGCCGTACTATCCCCCTAAGCCTCTGACTTTTTAACTACAAACAACACTGATACTCTTTTCAATTATAACCTCACATATGAGACTATTGCCAAAATCCACGACATAGCACGTAAAATAGTACACACACAACTGAACATACACTAACATTTATCTTATTAACTCTATACAAGAATACTCATACACAACTTTGTTATAAAACTATCTGGAACTGGACTTCAATTGACTTGACTGTACTCTATCTCTGACTTGATCTGGTGGACCGAACACCCTAGTGACTTGTTGGGTTTCTAGGTTTAGTCTCAAGATCAAAATAAGCAAAGAAATGTGAATGAATAATCAAACAAGAGTGGCGGAAACACACTTACATTGATCGGTTTTGGATGTGTTGAGAAGCAAAAAATTCCTCCAAAAACTCCTTATAAGATTTGGCCAAGGTGGAAGTAGAAGCTCCAAACTTTTCTTTGATTCCAAGCTCTCAAGTTGGTTTCCCTACACCTTGATATGATTCCTTTGATGTGTGTGCTAGCACTCAAAAATTACCACAATTTTTGATCTTGTTCTTGCTAAGTTTCGGTCAAGAAAGAACAAAGGTAGAGGAGAAAATTTCTTGCAATTTTTCGGTAATGAGAGAGAGTGATAGCTTGTGTAAATTGATTTCAAAAATCAATTAATTAATATACCAAATTTTTTTTTGGTAAAATTCAATCAAAGCTTGACTTTGGAGTGTATTAGAAGCCACCACCAACTCCACCAAAACCCATCACCAAAAAGCTACATTAAAGTGACAAGTGATGTGACATTTGATGTGACATGTGGGCCCCACTCGATTCCAAAAACGAGTGGGCTCGAAAACACTCCCGGGCTCAGGTTCGCTAATTCCAAATAAACGAACTTTCGTCGCGACGTAATTAAATCGAATTTAATTAAATAATTATGCCTAGCAAAATTACTATTCACGTCGCTAACGAATTAATTCTAAATTAACTCGTTTGCCTGAATTAAAATCTAATTTTAATTCCGCGTCGAAATCTAATTTCGTTTAATATTTCAAATATATTATTTTATCGATTAATTCCAAATTAATATTTCTCTCTCTTCAAATAGTACTTTATCCCAGATAAAGTCTCTCCGCAATTAATCCCAGATTAATTAAGCTTGAATCATACGTCATCGGTGAATCTTCGGGAAGCGACCCAAGAGATCCCTAGATATGTTGGCGGTAAATCCGGTCTTCGGACTATCCGAACACGTACGTACCATGTACTACGTTTTTACCGATTTACAAGACAAGGTTGGCTTCTAGCAAAGTGTCATGCCTACCCAATTCTCCAGAAATATTTTTAATATAATATACGATCTATATCAGGTGTAGTATACGTAGTATTACGTATTGCGATCCAGTATCGGATGTCACATGCAAGGCCTGAGGCTGGAATAGTGTCTGCCCCGTACGAAGCATATATCGGATCATTAGCAACTAGTCTCTTTATTATCGGATAATCATGACCTAGTTATATTATCCCGATGGTTGCAACCTTTCAGAGAACCAGTTCTGCATCCCTGCGTGACCATCATCTCCATATGACTGAAGTGATACTTCTGTCTTGACATCACATCCAATACACTACGATTCTCAATAAACCCAGAAGAGGCGTACACAGAACCTGTTAAAGTCCTGGACGACCAAAACAAAGCGTATTGATTGTCGCAAGTACTAGCGATGCAAGTCTCAGGTTAAGACCAAATACACCTACCCTGATGTGGATTCCCATAGACACATAGTCATACTACCAATGGGATTCCGCGGG
Organism: Zanthoxylum bungeanum; assembly: GCA_019454045.1. Classification (NCBI taxonomy): domain Eukaryota; kingdom Viridiplantae; phylum Streptophyta; class Magnoliopsida; order Sapindales; family Rutaceae; genus Zanthoxylum; species Zanthoxylum bungeanum. Next base: position 32,862 of record SKCR01049706.1, read on the forward strand.
GTCTATCCAGAGCAAAGCTGTTTTCCGTACCATCGGTAAAACACAACCTCCTACCACACTTGCATAAGTATCCAATACTTAAATATATGAGAAATATGATGTTACTCTTCCATAACACGCACAAGTGTGATACTAGTCTATTCCGCATTATCGATGTCCAGTCTCGATAATACTATGACTAGAGATATTTAATGATTAAACCTTTATGGATTGATACTGTCTCATATCTTATCAATCCGGAACTAATCAGAAGGACTTTCATCATTCACACATTAAAGTAATCTAATTACGAAATGATAAAAGGAAATTTCCATTGCTACATAATTAATTTGTACAAAAACACAATGTCTTTTACAAATAGTGACGCTATGGGTCATAATTGTCCAACAATCTCTCACTTGGCCTATAGCCAGTCACTCAAGCATCTAACACCTGAACTATGTACATGTCGCTCAAACTTTTGCTGAGGAATGACTTTCGTCAGCGGATCTGCAATGTTGTCCTCTGATGCGACCTTCTCGATCTTCACATCGCCACGATGTATGATCTCACGAATCAGATGGAAATTTCGAGAACATGCTTGGATCGTTGATGAGACTGTGGTTCCTTAGCCTGCGCTATAGCCCCGTTATTGTCACAATACAATGGAACGGGCTCAGCTGCTAACGGAACTACTCCTAATCCAATTAGGAATTTTCGGATCCAAACTGACTCTTTTGCTACTTCAGCTGCAGCGATATACTCTGCTTCTGTTATTGAATCGGCAACAGTCTCTTGCTTGGAAGATTTCCAGCTCACTGCTCCGTTATTCAAACAAAATATGTACCCAGATTGCGACTTACAGTCGTCTTTGTCGGTTTGGAAACTTGCATCGGTATACCCAGTTACCTCAAGTTCTCCATCTCCATAGATTAAGAAAGCATTCTTAGTTCGTCTAAGATACTTAAGGATATTCTTAACCACCATGCAGTGACCTTCACCTGGATCGGCCTGATAGCGACTACACATACTCAAAGCATAGGAGACATCAGGTTGTGTACATATCATGGCAAACATGATCGATCCGACTGCCGAGGCGAACGGTATCCGACTCATGCTGTCTCTCTCATCTTGAGTTTTAGGACACATGTCTTTAGATAGAGTGACGCCATGTGAAACTGGCAACAGTCCCCTCTTGGACTGATCCATGTTGAATCTCTTCAACACTTTTTCAATGTACGTAATCTGAGAGATTCCAATCAGCTTTCTAGATCTATCCCGGTAGATCTTTATTCTTAGAATAAAGGCTGCTTCTCACAGATCTTTCATGGAGAATTTCAATGAAAGCCAAGCTTTCACCGACGTTAACATGGGAATGTCATTGCCAATAAGCAATACATCATCAACGTAAAGGACAATGAATGTCAGTGCTCTCCCACTAACCTTCTTATATACACAAGGATCATCCTTGCTTTGAACGAAATCATATTCTTTTATGATCTCATCAAAGCGTTGGTTCCAAGAACGCGATGCTTGCTTCAATCCATAAATGGATCGATTTAACTTACAAACCTTGTTTGCTGGTCGCGGCACGATAAAATCGTCAGGCTGTTGCATATAAACATCCTCCAAAAGGTTTCTGTTAAGGAAAACGGTTTTGACGTCCATCTGCCATATCTCGTAATCAAAATATGCAGCTATAGCAAACATTATCCGTATGGATTTAATCATGGCAACGGGTGAGAAAGTTTCGTCATAATCGACACCATGTCGTTGACAATACCCCTTCGCTACAAGCCTAGCTTTGTACGTTTGTACGTTACCATCCATGTCCGTCTTCTTCTTGAAGACCCATTTGTATCCAATAGGCTTTACGCCTTCTGGTGCATCACCCAGTGTCCAAACTTGGTTGGTGTACATGGAATCCTTTTTGGACTTCATGGCCTCTTGCCATAAAGCGGAATCGATACCTTGTATCGATTCCTCATACGTAGCCGGTTCGTTATCCTCAATGAGATTAATATCTACATGAGGTGAGATCAGAAACCCATACCTCTCAGGTTTTTTCCTGACTATCTCCGACCTACGCGGTTCTTGTGTAATCGAAGATTGTGGTACAGCTTCATCCCTGATGAACTGTTCATGTTCCGTTGAGGATTCCATGCCAGGAATAGTATCACTCCGATTTTCATTGAGTTCTACTTTCCTCCCACTAACCACTACATTTAGGAATTCATTCTCAAGGAAAACCAAATGTAGAGCAACAAAAACTTTGTTCTCTTGTGGGTGATAGAAGTAATATCCTTTGGTTTCCCTAGGATATCCTACAAAAAGGCATTTATCCGATTTGGGTTCATGTTTGGTACCTTCCAAACGTTTGACGTATGCCCAGCATCCCCAAATCTTCAGGAATGAGAAACCCGATTTCTTTCATGTCCATATCTCATACGGAGTCTGATGAACAGACTTTGACGGAACCTTATTCAAAATAAGTATTGCACCGTTTTATGCATATCCCCAGAAGGAAATAGGTAGCTTAGTGCGACTCATCATATACCTTACCATGTCTAACAAAGTTCGGTTTCTCTATTCGGACACACCGTTTAATTGCGGTGTTCCGGGAGGAGTCCACTGTGAAAGAATACCATATTCTTTCAAGTAGTCAAGAAACTCATTACTCAAATATTCGCCACCACGGTCCGATCGTAATGTCTTAATACTTTTACTGGTCTATTTTTCAACTTCGTGTCGAAACTCTTTGAATTTCTCAAAAGTTTCCGACTTGTGTCTCATAAGATACACATAACCATAACACGATGCATCATCCGTAAAGGTTACGAAATATTCATATCCAGCTCTAGCCCGGCTAGACATGGGCCCATGATGAGTAGTATTTATATCACTTATTCCCACTCATTTGACCTAATATTTTGTATAGTTTCTTGAGTTTTGTGAACATTTTGATATGTTTTGTGTTATTTTGTAGATAAATAAAGTTTGGAAAGCATTGGAGGCAATTTGGGGCAAAAACGGACAAAAATGCGTCAACAGGGATATTTTGGTCTTTAGCGCGTCGCGACGCTGGAGACTTGTGCTTCGCGACGTCTAAAATACGCCGAACAGTGCTAACGTGCGCCGGGTCCACAAATCAGAATCTGAGAAAAGTTTGACTTTGCTAAAATGCGCCGTGCCACATGTCACCATCACAGCCGATCTGCTAACATTCACCGTGACACGTGTCAGCATCCTACGGTGCCGACAGTCATCATCGCCACGTGTGCCACGTGTCATCCTACGTGTCTCCATGTCATCAGCCACGTCAGCAAGTCAACAAGTCAAAATTACCACGTGTCGTGCCACATCATCATCAGCCAATCAGGAAGTGACACGTGTCGCAATTCTACGGTGCCGACAATCTCTTTCCCACGTGTCGCCACGTCGTCACCACGTCATCGCCACGTCAGCATCAATAATTGAGTATCTAATCCTTATCTGACACGTGGCGGATAAGAATCTCAGCGACCAATCAGAAGTCGCCACGTGTCACAATAATTGAAGCCCAACCACCGCGCCACGTGTCACCTTATCAGCTTATCCAGAATCTTCAAACAGATGAACCAGAGCGTGCCATGTCGATAGAAGCTGGCGTAGCGACGCCAGAGGCCTTGGCGTCGCGACGCTGGAAGCTTATCCGTGCCTATAAATTGAGCTCGAGATTTCAGAATTGAAAGCACCACTCTCTCTCTTATATTCTATCTAAAGAGAGAGTTTCTCTCTCTACTTTCTTTTAATTTTTAGTTTTTAGTTTTTAGTTTTGTAATTAATTTTAATTACGTTTTGTTAATATAGTAATTTAATTTTTACTTTTTACTTTTTACAGTTTTTATTATTTACCATGAGGAGGTAACTCCCCAGCTAGGGTGAAAGGTAATTCTTTTACTGTTACTATTTAGATTAATCTCCCTTAAAAATAATATATTCATTATTTAAAATATTGACTTAAAAAGGATACCGCCAGATTGGTCGGTTGGTAATTCATTTTAATCTGATTTAAACCTGACTAATAAAGGATACAGCCAGATTGGTCGGTTGGTAATTTAATTTTGGTTCCGCCTTTATGACTGGTTGGACTTAATTTGACTTAATCAGGTTACTGCCTATATGGCTGGTTGGAAAAAGAATCACAAGTTTATATATTATTTTATGGGAGATATCTAAATTAGTAATAGTAAAAGTAATTCCTTTTACCTTAGCATTTTATTTTATTGTAATTTACTTTTCAGTATTTACTTTACAGCATTTTTACTTTATGTCTTTTATTTTCAAGTTTTTACTAGCCCTAGTTATGTGTTATAACTAAATTAGTTATCTGGGGTTGTGATGAAATCCAATATCACCGTTTTATAAGGGTTAGATTATAGCTTGGGTAATATAAAGATTTATTTATTGAGTCTTAAACTTAATGCTTTTTCATTAACTGGCCATTAATAAAATTGATCTGGTAAATCTAAAATGAACTAGACATAGGGATTTTAGGTTTCAGCCTTAGACTCAATAGCCCACGATCTTCCTTGAGGATAGATAACCCTTTAATAGATTTCCTTACAGGATAGGAATATACCTGTCGGGCGGGGGTAGCCATAATTGGAACTTAAACTTAATGAATCCAGATAATTTGGTTGACATAGACATATGGTTCAATTGGGTTAAACTGGGTATTTGTGTCTGACCAACGACAGAGGCTTACACATAATTTAGTGTTCCAGGTTAATAAATCAATATATTACCCAACTTTAAGATAACCACTTCATCTTTAAAATGATATCGGAAGAAATTACAACCCTAGATAGTTTTTAATATTGAATTTTCTTAAAACCTATTTTCGACAATTTTATTTACTTGTTTTTAAATTTAGAATCGTCACCCTTTCAAATCAATCAATCAACTTGTTAGATATTAGTAATCATTTGACCTCATAAAATTAATAGTTTAGATATTAAGTCCTCGTGGGATCGATATTTTTATACAACTTGAACGATACGTGCGCTTGCGTTATACGTGTGTGTTTACGCCGGTCAGCCCACAAATGTCACTATGAACAAGGGCTAACAGTTCGGTGGCGCGTACACCTTTACCGCTAAAAGGTGATTTAGGCATTTTGCCTAATAAGCAAGATTCGCAGACGTCATATGAATTTGGATCAAATCCGTCCAAGTACCCATTCTTCAAAAGTGTGGATATGCGAGTCTTGTTTATGTGTCCCAGACGACAATGCCACATATAAGTTTCATCTTTATGACTTACTTTAAGCCTTTTGTTTGTTACATTTTGAGATTGGTTTATATTCAAAATATAAATACCATTATTTGCAATAGCAGTGCAAATTTCTATATCATTTTTATACATAAAACACCCAGTGTTTCGAAATACAAAAGTATACCCACATTGGGTTAACATAGATACAGAAATAAAATTCCTAGTCAAACTATGTACATAATAAAAGTCTGTTAGTTCAAGTACATGCCCCGATGGCAGTTCCAAAACAAAAGTGCCAACGGGCAAAACAGCGACATATGTCCCATTTCCAACACGCAGGTCAATCTCTCCTGACGCCAGTTTCCTGCTAATCCACAGATCATGCACATCAGTACAAATGTGAGTACCACAACCAGAATCAAAAATCCAATTTTTAAAACTAGAAGTAGTCATGTTTATTTCTATAACAAACATACATAAGGCCGGTGCCTTGCCCGCCTTTATCTCCTTCTAGAGCGCCTTGTACTCGCGGCAGTCACGCTTCCAGTGACCCCGCTTCCCGTACTGGAGGCAAACATCCTGAGACTTGTCCTTTGGCTTCCCAGAAGCCTTTGACCCTTTGCCCTTACCCTTCTTTCTCTTCTTCTTCTTGATACCTCCAGTCGTCTTGGGCCCAGCCCTCGGAGTCCGAGATGTAGAAGCGAAGTGCACCTCGCGCTTCTTGCCCTTGAGAAGTTCCTTTTTATGCCTCTCGCAGCATGGACATTAGCTCTCCATGAGTCTGCTCTTGGTTCATCATATTGTAGTTCATGATGAACCCACTCCAAGTGTCAAGGAGAGACTGGAAGATCAAATCTATAGAGGTCTATATCTCAAAGACAATCCCCATTTTTCCAAGCTGCTCGATATCGGCAATCATCTGTGTCACATGAAGTTCAATAGATGTACCCTCCGACATCCGAGCGCAGAAGAGCTTCTTCTGTAACTCATATCTTTGCGATCTAAGATTAGATCGGTGTAGATCATTCAACTTCGCCAACATTGTATAGGGATCCAATCCCTTGTTCTGTCGACGGAATTGCTGAGTCATAGCAGCAAGCATGATAGATTGAGCAGTTGCGTTGTCATCACTATGTGTCTTCCAAAGATCTAGCTCGAGCAACTGATCAGATCTGGGCTTAGGCCCAAGAGGTCTCTCTATAGTATATAGCAGCCTCTCGGATCCAAGGACTATCCTTAGATTCATGTCCCAATCGGAAAAGTTAGTGCCGTTGAAGACATTATCGCCCATGATGATGTCCCGGACACTGTTCTTTCCAGTCATTTTAACTGCAATAATCTAATTATCCAATTAACAATGTAGGGTACAGTCCAACTGTTACAAGAAAAATAACATTATATTAGTCCAACTAATAAAATAATTTTGACGAAATATTTGAAAGCGCGTAAAGCTAAGTATTTGAACCAATTGCAAATTCAATACTAGCCTCCCACTATTTTTCGGCGAGCCTCTAACCCTCTGTCGAGTACTCGGGAAACCCAGTTTCCTAGTGAGCTAGGATCCCGTTAAATAACGCAAAACCTTGACTTTGGCCAACAAGCTGTATGATATTTAACTAGGTAGATCTTGAAGATCAATTGGATCTCATCCGATTCCTAAATCCGGTATGTGGACCTCCAAGTCCGAAACATATATACAATATATATGCCAATATATCCAATATATTTTCCTATCATTTTCCTCTGAATCAACTAAGCCTTGGCTTTGGCACAACAAGCTTAATGATTCCAGTTAAGCGGGACCCATTGACGTGGGAAAGCTTCGTAATCAATGTCGATGGACAAGAAGTGATCTTGACTTTGGCCAACAAATCACAACTTGGACAAGACACCGATATGGAACAAAGCTTTCATGATTCAAACACATCCGCAATTGACAAAGGTCTTGACTTTGGCCAACAAATCAGTGTCAATCTTGGATCTTGAGTAAGAATCACTCAATGGAAGGAAATATCGCTTAATATGTTTTGAGGATTTTTCGCGTAAATTTGCAACCAATTTATTATCTTTGATTAGGTCTCATCATACACCCTTAAGCATGCATTCTAAAAGCATAATAAGGCGCGAAAGTAAATTAATAACGATATGCGGATGGATATTTAAGAACTTGTTCCTAGAACAAATCACTTCATTTCCTCTCCCCAGCTAACACTATTCTACTTCTACCCAATTACATAATACAATAATAGAAACCTCATTACATTGAGGGGAATTAGGTGGAATAGAATACAAAGAAATAATGAGAGATAAGGCTGGACACGCAGGTCCAATTTAATAAATTCCAAATTTACAACAATTTCCAAAATTGCCCTTTCCCTTCTAATATCCATCCGATATACGCTATTCATTCAACACATCCTTGTATTCATTCATAGCATGCAATTCAATCAATCTAATCCAATTAATTAATCTTTGAATTATGTGATCATCCAATGTTCAAACAACGATTTGATTTTGCGTGAGTCCAACTCGTTTGAGAATAAGTACTCAAAGTACGAATTCTTGAATTATATCGAACTACTCGTTAAATCTAATTTAATTCGTATTCAATACTAATTCATTTATTTAATTCCAAATTAAATAACTACACTTTTTAATGCGCTTTAACTACTTAGATTCCAAATCTAATCTTATCGGGTCTCAAAGCCCAACTAACATCCAATGTTGTTTAATTAAAGTCCGATGGGATTTCAATTGATTTCATAAGGCATGGGCTTTGGTCAATATGGGTCAAACCCAATTACCAAGCCCAATTAAGGAATCACCCTCATTTTCCAAAAAACCAATTTCGGCCCATAAGACCTAATTAAACTTTTAAAGCCCATTTGTTATATTTGGACTTAATTGAATGATTTAGGCCCAATATTGATCCAATCCAATTGGCCTAAACCAACTTGGCCCAACCAAGCCCATTATCCCCAAATACAACAATTTCAAGCCCAATTCAAAATCAAGCCCAATTAATCAAATTTTAAAATTCCAAATTTTATAATTCAATTAACTAAAGTGTAATACATCAATTAATTATCTAAATTAATATTTCCAAAATATAATTTAATTAATTAATATGTATCCAATTGTTCAACTTATGTCCAATATTTTTGAATCAAAGAATCAAGTCATTACATACTAGATTGGTCACGGCAATGGTGGGTTATTTTGTCCGATTTCGTTTTTCAATCCGATTGAATTTTAAATCAACATTACCCAATTGTTTCAAGTCATCCAATGATCAAAGAAACAAAAAATACCATGACTATATGGTAACCTTTACATTCGGCCAAGCCATGTAATGGGCAAAAAATTGATCCAATCAATATTTCATGAAATTGATCATATACAACTTCAATACATCATCATTCAAGCATACTCACTCAATCAATTATATCAAATCATGCTCAAATTGATTTTACCCAAATTTTACCCTAATTCATTTCATGCTCAAATTGGCTCGTATATACCATTGTTAGGTTTCTAGGTTTAGTCCCAAGATCAAAATAAGCATAGAAATGTGAATGAATAATCAAAGAAGAGAGGCGGAAACACACTTACATTGATCGTTTTGGATGTGCTGAGAAGCAAAAAATTCCTCCAAGAACTCCTTATAAGATTCGGCGAAGGTGGAAGTAGAAGCTCCAAGCTTTTCTTTGATTCCAAGCTCTCAAGTTGGTTTCCCTAACACCTTGATATGATTCATTTGATGTGTGTGTGCTAGAACTCAAAAATTACCACAATTTTTGATCTTGTTCTTACTAAGTTTCGGTCAAGGAAGAACAAAGGTATAGGAGAAAATTTCTTGCAATTTTTCGGTAATGAGAGAGAGCGATAGCTTGTGTAAATTGATTTCAAAAATCAATTAATTGATATACCAAATTTTTGTTTGGTAAAAGTCAATCAAAGCTTGACTTTGGAGTGTATTAGAAGCCACCACCAACTCCACCAAAATCCATCCCCAAAAAGCTACATTAAAGTGACAAGTGATGTGACATTTGATGTGACATGTGGGCCCCACTCATTTCCAAATGCGAGTGGGCTCGCAAACAATCCCGGGCTCGGGTTCGCTAATTCCAAATTAATGAACTTCCGTCGCGACGTAATTAAATCGAATTTAATTAAATAATTATGCCTAGTAAAATTACTATTCACGTCGCTAACGAATTAATTCTAAATTAACTCGTTTGCCCGAATTAAAATCTAATTTTAATTCCGCGTCGAAATCTAATTTCGTTTAATATATCAAATATATTATTTTATCGATTAATTCCAAATTAATCTTTTTGTCTCTTCAAATAGTACTTTATCCCAGATAAAGTCTCTCCTTAATTAATCCCAGATTAATTAAGCTTGAATCATACGTCATCAGTGAATCTTCGGGAAGCGACCCAAGAGATCTCTGGATATGTTGGCAGTAAATCCGATCTTCGGACTATCCGAACACGTACATACCAAGTACTACGTTTTTACCGATTTACGAGACAAGATTGGCTTCTAGCAAAGCGCCATGCCTACCCAATTCTCCAGAAATATTCTTAATAGAATATACGATCTATATCAGGCGTAGTATACGTAGTATTACGTATTGCGATCCAGTATCGGATGTCACATGCAAGGCTTGGGGCTGGAATAGTGTCTAACCCGTACGAAGCATATATCGGATCATTAGCAACTAGTCTCTTTATTATCGGATAATCATGACCTAGTTATATTATCCCGATGGTTGCAACCTTTCAAAGAACCAGTTCTGTATCCCTGCGTGACCATCATCTCCATATGACTGAAGTGATACTTCTGTCTTGACATCACATCCAATACACTACGATTCTCAATAAACCCAGAAGAGGCGTACACAAAACCTGTTAAAGTCCTGGTTGACCAAAACCAAAGCGTATTGATTGTCGCAAGTACTAGCGATGCAAGTCTCAGGTTAAGAACAAATACACCTACCTTGATGCGGATTCCCATAGACACATAGTCATACTACCAATGGGATTCTGCGGGGTCTATCCAGAGCGAAGCTGTTTTTCGTACCATCGGTAAAACACAACCTCCTACCACACTTGCATAAGTATCCAATACTTAAATATATGAGAACTATGCTGTTACGCTTCCATAACACGCACAAGTGCGATACTAGTCTATTCCGCATTATCGATGTCCAGTCTCGATAATACTACGACTAGAGATATTTAATGATTAAACCTTTATGGATTGATACTGTCTCATATCTTATCAATCTGGAACTAATCATAAGGACTTTCATCATTCACACATTAAAGTAATCTAATTACGAAATGATAAAAGGCAATTTCCATTGCTACATAATTAATTTATACAAAAACACAATGTCTTTTACAAATAGTGACACTATGGGTCATAATTGTCCAACAATCTCCAACTTGGCCTATAGCCAGTCACTCAAGCATCTAACACCTGAACTATGTACATGTCGCTCAAACTTTTGCTGAGGAATGGCTTTCGTCAGCGGATCTGTAATGTTGTCCTCTGATGCAACCTTTTCGATCTTCACATCGCTACGATGTATGATCTCACGAATCAGATGGAAACGTCGAAGAACATGCTTGGATCGTTGATGAGACCGCGGTTCCTTAGCCTGCGCTATAGCCCCGTTATTGTCACAATATAATAGAACGGGCTCAGCTGCTAACGGAACTACTCCTAATCCAATTAGGAATTTTTCGATCCAAACTGCCTCATTTGGCTTACTGCTCTGTTATTCAAACAAAATATGTACCCGGATTGCGACTTACAGTCGTCTTTGTCGGTTTGGAAAACTTGCATCGGTATACCCAGTTACCTCAAGTTCTCCATCTCCATAGATTAAGAAAGCATTCTTAGTTCGTCTAAGATACTTAAGGATATTCTTAACCACCATGCAGTGACCTTCACCTGGATCGGCCTGATAGCGACTACACATACTCAAAGCATAGGAGACATCAGAGTTTTTTTCCTATTCTATTATGCTCTTGTACTATATCCAAAGGTTTTATGTTTTGGTCTCCTCCCACTACGTATTCATTTATTTCTGGGAGTATCTTGAGGCGATCATCAAGGTCCATCTTTGTTGTTGTTGCCTAACGAGGGTTAGGAGGGTGGGGATTGTCCTGGAGTCTTTTGGTTGCGGTGTTCTCACTAGCTACCTGTGTTACAGTTGCGTGTGCTGCTTATCTATAAACTTAAGACTCTCTTGTTTACATATCTGGTGTTGGCACCCAGACTAGGTACTTCTGTTAAGAACTACCTGAATTACCACTTTCAACTTTACTCGTAATTTATCTCCGGCTATTGGTCATACTACCTCTTACTGAGAACCTCCATAAGGTTCATGCTCTCTCAAACGCCTACCGTACTCCCACTGTTATTCTTCCTTTCTAATTTTTGCTCTGTTACTTGAATTTCCTCCTTACCTCGGTTTTTTGAATCTCTTAAGTCCTCATTTATTTAGAAGCTCCATATCTAAACCCAAGTTATGGCATCGCTACTAATCCTTTGGCTTCGGTGTTACATTCTCACTAATCCTATATAAGTAGGGTATCTAGGTTGTGGAAAACTCTTTATAAGTCAAGTATCTTACTTCTGCGTTGTTTACTTTGATTCCTTACTCTTTTGGACATTTACTTTCTTGAAGGATATTTGTTCTACTATTCGACTATCTTGCTATTTCATGATTTGCCCAGCTTGTCCAACGCCCTCCCTTACTTATTCAAATCCTTACTAGGCTCTAAGTTGAAGGGTGGACACATGCTTCCCACTTCTGGTTGGGTGTCTATATACCTACTAGAGTAGGGGTTACTGGAAGGAAGAATTTTTGTTTGCTCTGTTGGGGCCTGAATCGATTACTTCATGTCTTAAGGTTCCATAACTTTTATCATCCATTCTGTGGTTTCCATTTACATTGTTGTTTTTATGCTATGTTACATATGTTACTATAAGTACTGAATTCTCTTGTCACTTTATATTCCCTTCTTATTGTTTTCATATCATATCTCTTGGCTCTAAGCCATGCTGCTGAGGCTAGTGGTAGTTCGTTCTTCTGGATACTTCCTAGATCTCTGCCCTCTGCTCTAACTATAAGCTACAGCTTTGCCATCTAATCTTCATATCCGCACTGGTACTCTTTGTTAAATCTTGAGTGTCTCATATCTCATGAGTTTGTCCTTTTGAACTTACGTGGACTCCTACCGGTATTGGTCTCATCTATGAGTTTCTTTCTAGTATTAGAAACTTTACATCTTGACTTGTGTCGGGTTCTTTCTCTTATATCCTTAAGAACCTCATTGGTTCCTTTCTAGGTAAACCACTTCTCGAGATCTGCTATCCTTATTTCAAAATATAGTATTACATGTATTGGGCTTTCTTTATGGTTACTTTTATCTAAGTTGGTAAAAGATGGGATGAGAATCTACATTTCAATAGATATCGACCTCTTTGTTCTTATATCATGTGTCATGATAGAGTCTATTACTCATGTAAGGTAGGTATGAGATAGGCTCCGTCAAGACAACTTCATTAACCGGTATAATTAAATACTGGGAATCTTGGTAGATCAAGGCCTTATCTATCGGATTCTTAGGTTAAGACAACTAAGCATTTCCGCTTATAACCTTCATTTACCTACTCACGGGCCTGGGTTTAGGGATCTGGAATTCTCTAAATCCTTTTTAGCATCTCATATCCATTGGAACTCCCATGTCTAATTTTGATTTCTTACTTTCTTTATCTTTCTGTCTATCCTTCGTTTCTTGGAAAACTTGCTATCTATATGAAGTATTTAAAACTATTGGGTCTACTACAAAACATTTCTAAGGAGGAGAGGAATATTACTTGCTGGAAGGAACCTTACTTAGATTTACTCGAAATCTTACTCTTGCTCCGGCTTACCGTATTCTCTTTTACTACTACAAGTTCTGATGCTTCCTTATTTATCTGTTTCTATACCTTTATCTATCTTTGGCATTAGTTGTTTGAACTTCTATGTACTTTTCTTATAGCTTTCTCTTCCCATTCCTTTGAGTAACTATTCTTAAAACTTTACTCTCTGTTATTATTACTTGTCTTGAACTTTTGTTGGTAAGCCAAGATAACTATAGAAGGATTTCCTGCTAGAATAAGGATTATGGTTTCTTTATTAGGAAAAAGATTCAGATAGCTTTGGGAATTTTACTAACCTGTTTATAAGACTTAAGGACGTACTTGAGGATCAGATATTGAAGAGGTAGTGACTTGTATACGGGTATCCTGGATATACTACATATACAAGACCCCATCACTATGCCCGCTGCAGTCACTGACTCTCTAAACCATGCTCTAATACCATCTTTACAACATCCCCAAATCTGGGAGATGCTACCGGCATGGAATAGACTGTATTATCCCCATAAGCCTATGACTTTTTAACTACAAAGAACAATGATACGTTTTTCAATTATAACCTCACATATGGAACTATCACCCAAATCCACAACATAGTACGTAAATTAGTACACATACGACTAAACATACACTAATATTTATCTTATTAACTCTATACAAGAATACTCATACACAACTTTGTTATACAACTATCTGGAACTGGACTTCACTTGACTTGACTGTACTATATCTCTGACTTGATCTGGTGGACCGAACACCCTAGTGACTGCCATCAGTATCCATCCTCTCGAGATCATCCTCCAAGGGACCGACAAAACAAGAAACTAGGAGTGAGGAGGTTAGATCGTTTGAATGATCTAAGTGAGTGGACGATTACAACAAAAATAATATGCTTTTATGTAAGACTTGGTTCTAAAACTGAAATTGTCACCAGAAAACCATCTTTTTCTGAAAACTCCTTTCTTATCCGAAAACATAACTTTTCTGTAAAACTTTTCTGAAAAGCATTTCTGTATGCAAAACTCTGAGTCTTTCCGTAAGACCATATTTTCTTGCTAAAACTTTTTTATAAATCTTTCATTTTTGAAAACTGCATCTCTGAAAACATTTTCTCTGAAAATCTATCACTGGGATCTTTCTTCTGAAAATTCTGACACATGGGGGATTTACGTATCGCCATCCCCCCATACGCCTAACTATAGCCAGAAGTGCAAATCTATGACATTGGGGCGTTACGTATCACCGTCCCCCAAAGTATGTCACTACTTGTCCCTGAAACTAAGGTCTACGGGCGTTTTGTATCGCCGTCCCTCTAGCCCTGAAATCTGGATCCGGGGGTACGGATCTATGCTACCCTCCAGACTCTGAATCTAGGATCTAGGGGCATCTGTCATCCCTAATCCTGAACTGCGTGTGCACACGATATCTGGATTCATCAATTCCGTATCTGATCAAGTTATATACTGAGGTGGGTTTTTCCCCCATGCCTCGAAGAATCAAATCTATATCATACTTTTAAAACCATGACTTCCCAAAAAGATTCTCATTTATAAACAACTTAAAAGAAATTTGGCTATCGCCCTATTGTGCATGAAAGTAAGTCTTAATAAAAAATAAACAAACAAATAAAATAAACTTTTTAAAAGAAAAGTATCCACTCGCAGATTTGGAATCTGGCTAACATTCCTCACTTGCCGAAGGAAAATTACGGTTCCTGCGATAATCTATAAATGATAATCTTGATTAGAAAATAGGTTGAGGAAAACGTTACGGAATTAGGCTAATTTATCTATTCAAGTACTTGCTAACACTTCAATGTGTATCATGCGTATATCATGATGTAATGTATGTATGCAAGCTAATACGAGACCCTTAGGGTGACCTCTAACACACTAGAGAGAAATTGGAATGAACTAAAATAGATTTGGGAAAATCCTGATCACGCGTCGCGACGCCAAGAATTGCGCGTTGCGATGCCCACCTGGGCACGGTCGAGGCAGAGAGCAATTCTTGTATCGCATCAAGACGTTGGGCCTATGACGTTGCGACGCTCACATAACAGAACTAAAATAAAAGCCATCTTTTTTTTTGCTATGCGTCGCGACGCTCGATTGATTTCAGGACCAAACATGACTCTTCCAAGACAATGCTCAAGTAAATCCCCACTTCTATATTAGCCCTTAACATAAGCACTTCTCCAACTTCACTATTGCTCAAAATCCATCTCATCTCATCAACCCAACACACTCAACATATTCATATACATATAAACCTCATTACATGTTTATACTATCATAATACTCTCAAAAATACATGCAAGTAAATTAATCAAAGCCAATTAAGCTAATCCCAACTCTAGGGTTTACTAAGTACGAATTGGGGGTTTTAATTCTTTTAATCAAAACTAAAAATTGAGAAGATGGAAAGAGAAATGAAGCTAACCAAGCTTAAAATAAAGCTTGGATGGATTCAAATGTCTTGAGGAATTGAAGATGAGATGAAGAATTGGCATGAGAGCTCCTTTACGAGCCTTCCAATTTTTTGACAAAGATGAGAGTGAATAGTGCCTTAATTATAGGCAAAATGCTGATTTATTGTTATGGATTGCTTGGCTAGGATTGTGCCACCTAATCCAATCTAGACCTTTCCCGAAATTACTGTAGCAGCAGCGGAAATCTCGATTTTTAACTTATTTCTTATTCGATTTTGGAAAAATGTTCAAAGTGAAAACTGTAGGTCTTGGTCTTAGCTTTCCGACGATATAACGTTCATAAAAATCGGAGATCTTATAAAAAGGTTATAGCCCAATTACTAAGGGCTGTTTGGGATGGGATGTAAACTAAGTTCCGCGTCAAGATTTCAAGGAATTTACCGAATGTCCCAAATATCACTTTATGAGCACTTACTTACTCGAACATGATTTATATCAAGTATTTTTCCTTTCGAAAACGTAATAGTCATCAGCCTCTGGTAACGTACAAGTCGTAGGGGTCACCGGATGTTACACTCTAAAGTTTTCCATGTGAGGGAGTTTCCACCATTGTCTTAGTTTAAGTTCTTAAAGAAATGAATGTCCATTTTACAAGAAACAACCAAGCATCATGGGGCTGGGAGAACATTAGCCACAAATGATTCGTAGTGTACCGAGACAGAACTAAAAAGTTCTTAAAAACATAGATTTTCTCGACTTGGTTTAAATCCATCATCTTCTACACAAATACATTTCCAAGTTCTTCTAACACTTGATTTTGTTTTTAATTTTTAATTTGTATGATTTCTATTTAATGATTTTGATTAAATAATGCATATTATAAAAGGATTAATAACACATATGCCCAACAATTTATTTTGTTGCTTTTATTAATTTCAGAAAACCTTACAAGCACAAATAAGATTTTATAAACAATGATAACTATTGAAATATTATCCAAATTAACTCTCACATTGCACGGGATCTCATAGTTTATTTAATAGCATTAAAAATGAAATTGCCATATAATATTATCAACATATAGAAATGCTTAGAGAATAATTATAAATATATGTTAATTTATGTCAGTATGTTAAATCTTTGAAATTTAAATTACATTATTATTAAAAAATATTTATTTTATTTTACTACATATTATTTTTTTCAAAGTAGGCTTCATTCCTACCTGAACTATGCACTATTACTAACACAAGCGGGCAAAAATCTTTAAAAACTCACTACAGCTCAGACATCTTAATTCATTAATTAATACTCTTTATGTGTGAGATCCCACAATGTTTGACAAAGATATTGGAAATATGCTTATTGTGATTAACTGGTAAGACTTGTTTTGGTATCCTTCAGCTTACGACAAGAGCAAAATCTTAAAGGTCAAATGCTTTAGAGTTGATCACCCAAAGCCACCAAAGAATACAATATTATACTATCTTGCTGGTTGCATGTCATATCACAATATTTTTGAATGTTTAAACTTTTGAGAGGCCAAAGAAATAGGGGTGAGCATGGTTCGATCGAATTCAGTATGATAATAAAAAATTTGCAATTATAATTATTCAGTTTTTTTTTTTTTTTTTTAAAAAAAAAAAATACGATTTTTTATTAAAAAATTATAATTATTTTTAATTGTCGGTTGTATTCGGTACAATTTGATTTTTTCAATTTTTTAATAATAATAATGTAAAAAATTATTAGCATTTACTAAATCTAACATTTACTTAAATTTTTTTTATACTATAACTTTTATAATCCTCACAACTGCACCAATAAATTTTTTTCATAAAATATAATCATCTTTTAAATTATTTAAAATGTACGAAAATAAAAAGAATAATAATCAAAGTAAAAAATTATAAATATTTCATGAAATTGATCATCACTAAATATTAAATAATTAAATAATGTAACAAATATAATTATAAAAGAACAACATAATATGATTAAATTTTAAAAAAAATCAATAAATTAAATTATTCAATTAACTTGGTTTGCTTCGATTTTTTAGTTAAAAAATTATTCTAATTCAATTCGGTTCAATTTTTTAATTAAAATATCCATCAATTATTTTTCGTTTCTTTCCAATTAGGCTTATTTTTTCAATTTCAATTATTTTTTTATTCATCCTATTGAAAAGTTCATAGTCGGACCACGAAGGATAATATATTACTTAGCAGGTAGGTCGTTACATTACCCGTCAGCTCAAGGCATTACTTTGGGAAGCTTGTAATTTTCACTTGTAATTTAATTGAAATAGTGAAATGATAAGACCTTATATCACATTCAAATTTTGGAATCCTAAAGGGAACCAAGCAAACTGATTAATTATTAGTCACCTACTTCTTTAGATATATACAGCAACAAGTCAATGAGATAAAGTCGTAATCCCATCAAAAGTAATTACTTTTTACATTACGTCACATGGAATACGGCAAATTATTAATAGGTTAACGCAAGGACAAAAGTTGTAAAGCAAAGCCCGCCCCATTCATAAATATGGTTGGTTTCTTTCTAGAGGTGGAGCCGCATAGAGAACGGGAAATTTCAATTCGAAATTTTTAACACATATCATTAAATTAATAGAAAGTTTGATTATTTATTTTTTTTTATAAATTTAAAGAAGATCCAAATATATTCCTTATATTATATTACATTATATTCTTTTATTATTAGAAATAAGAGAATCAGAAAAACCCTCTCATTTTTATGAAAACTAACATTCTTTTAACAGATCACCCCAACTAAGCTATAAAGGGGATAATAATAAAACTTATAGGATGATAAATTCATACTTAAAGATTGTGAGAATCAAGCTTAAAGATTAATAATTACATGTATTCTTATTCATCAATCCAAAACCTATTATATGAAATAGATGTGTTTTGATCAAGTAAGCTAGCACTTGTTAATAATGAAAAGTCTGATATTGATTTCCCAACACTGAATTTAAAAATATTTAACACAAATCCAATATTTTCTTTACTCCATCAATATTCTAACTGCGGATTTAAGGAAGATGAAGGTGATTTTTTTTTTTTTTATAAATTTAAAGAAGATCCAAATATATTCCTTATATTATATTACATTATATTCTTTTATTATTAGAAATAAGAGAATCTGAAAAACCCTCTCATTTTTATGAAGACTAACATTCTTTTAACAGATCACCCCAACTAAGCTATAAAGGGGATGATAATAAAACTCATAGGATGATAAATTCAGACTTAAAGATTGTCAGAATCAAGCTTAAAGATTAATAATTACATGTATTCTTATTCATCGAACCCAAGACCTATTATATGAAATAGACGTGTTTTGATCAAGTGAGCTAGCACTTGTTAATAATGAAAAGTCTGATTTATTAATAAGATAATATTGATTTCCCAACACTGAATTTAAAAATATTTAACACAAATCCAATATTTTCTTTACTCGATCAATATTCTAACTGCGGATTTAAGGAAGATGAAGGTGATTTTTTTTTTTTTTTTATTATTATTACAAGGCAACCTTGTACGTACCCATTTATTTAGCCGACAGTTTCCTATTTTACTTCAAGTAACCCCTTTCCCTCATCTTAATCTCTATATGTTCTCCTCTGATCCCTTTGTACTTCACTCTCGCAACCAACAAAAACTATAATATCTTCTCTCAAACTCGCGTATTCATTCGTACATTTTTTTGTGTCAGTCCCTTAACAAATGGTGCAATCAAAGAAGTTCAGAGGTGTCAGGCAGCGCCACTGGGGCTCCTGGGTCTCTGAGATTCGACACCCTTTACTGTACGTAATGCTATCTATTATCTACTTTCAAAGAAAAAAGTTCATTATTCGATTTCTTGTTCAATTTTTTTTATTTTTTTATTACAGGAAGAGAAGGGTTTGGCTAGGAACATTCGAAACAGCAGAAGAGGCAGCTCGTGCATATGATCAAGCTGCAATATTAATGAGTGGACGAAATGCAAAAACAAACTTTCCAATTACGTCGTCACAGATCAGTCCAAATGGTAACCCTAAACCAAGTAGTGAAAGCTCCTCATCATCATCACCACCGTCACCTCCGAATGAATTTTCCCAACTCCTACACGCCAAGCTTCGGAAATGCAGCAAGACGCCGTCACCTTCTATGACTTGTTTGAGACTCGACACAGAGAATTCTCACATTGGTGTCTGGCAGAAGCGGGCGGGTCAGCGTTCGGATTCCAATTGGGTCATGACTGTTGAGCTTGGAAACACAAATAATAATACTAATGATAATATTATTATTAATAATGATAATGATAATGATGGTGGTGGTGGTGGTGGTGGTGATGTTTCGGGCAATATTGCATTGCCTTTGGCTCAATCTCAAGGGCCAGAAGTGAGGACAGAAATGGATGAAGAGGAGAGAATTGCACTGCAAATGATTGAGGAGCTTCTTAACAGAAACTGACCAAGACCTTCATCATATGATCATCATCATCGTGAGGTGCAAGAAAAAGCTCCTCATGATCATGGTGGCTTTTATGATATCTAGTGGCAATTTGGTTAATATGATGACAGACAAATGTGTTTGTGTATCATCAACACGGCAAGTAAATTTCTACACTTTTAATATATATATGATCTGGTGCTTTGTTTTACTACTTGTGTATTTATACAATGAGCGAAGAGTAATTTGGGGTAAATGTGTTAGAATTGGAATAAGAATTTCTGCAAGTGTATAGGGATTAGAGCAAATATGATATTGGTGGTGTGACAAAAAAAAATAATTAAGGAAATTGTGAATAAAATTTTCTTGGCATAATTATTAAGTCTAATTTTTTCTTAGTTTTGTACTGCAGTGCTTTCATTAGTTTACTGATATTCTATCTTTTGTATGCCGAGTTCTACGTCAGGACAGCTAGATTGATCTCGTTTAAGTTTTTTTTTTTTGAACAATGTCTGTTGCACTTTTTAAGTATATTTTAATACCTAATATTTATCTTTTTATATCTAAAATAATAAAATAATCTTAAATTTTCAAAAATTATTTTTTGAATTTATTATTTGAAGTACAAAAAGATAAAAATTAGTGTTGAGGGAGTAGGCAAAAAGTGTAATTAACAATGATATATGTACTACTCTATTCATTACAATTTCTCAAACTTTTTAGAAAATTTAAAAGTTTCTTTAATGTACTGGATTAGGAAAGATGGTTAACTTGGAAACCTCAATTATGTGTTTGTTTCAATAATTGTAGGTCCAATTAAATAAATCTGTTTGAAAATTAGTTATAAATCGATTAGGTATATATTTATATTGAATATACATGTTATTATTTACATGTGAAAAATGATAAAGAGATTAAAATATGAGTAAATAAAAATAAAAATAAAATCAAATAATTAAAACGACGTGTGATTTTGTCATCCTTTATATAAGTGTTTTTTTTATATATTACTGAATGGTTGTGGTACCTCCAACGTGTTATCCACATTCTCATAAATAACTCCCAAGTACCTAACCACTCTCACTAACTATCGTCTCCATTATAAGTTATTAATTTGTGCTAAATGTAAAAATAAGACCATTTTTTAAAATTTTTACATTTTTATTTTTAAATCTTTTATGTGTGTAATTAGGGTATGTTTTGTACAACTTTTTAAATATAGTTTTTTCAAGTAGAATTTTTATTAGTATAGTTTTTAGGAGTAGAGCTTTTGATAAAAAGTTTCTAGGTATTTGGTTGTTAGTGAGGGTTTTTATTAAAAATTATAAAATTTTTTATTGGACAAATTTTTTAAAGTCATATTATGAAAAAAAATGAAATAAATTGTTAAATTAAATAAGTGTATTATAGACAATTTAACTCTTAATTTTTTTTAAACTTAACTCTCAAAAGCCCAAATTTTGAGTTTTTATTAATAAAGGCAAAATAACTTTTTTAATCATTAAAAACTCTTCTAAAAAATATAACCAATCACCACCAAAAAATTTAAAAAGAGATTTTGACATTAAAAAAGCTCTCGTACATTTATCAAAAGCCATACCAATCAAACACTTAAAAATTGAAATGGAGGAATGAGAATCATTTCCATTAAGGTTGTTTACTTGATGGTAATGAGAATGGAGGAATGTGAATCATTTCCATTAAGGTTGTTTACTTGATGGTAATGAGAATGGAGGAATGAAAATCATTTTTACTTTCTAAAATTGAATAAAAATGGAAATGGGAATGAGAATGGAATTGAGAATGAGAGTAAGGCCCACACATTTGAGAATAGGGAATGTGAGTCATATTCTCACCACCCCATGAGAATGAGATTATCATTCCCTTTATTGAAGAGAAATTATAATATTGCCCATAAGGTAATTAATTAATATTAATTTATAAATAATAAATAAAATATACTAATAATCAATAATAAATAATGAAATAATATTAATTATTTTTAAAAAATAATTAATTTAATAAAATAATAATTTAATATTTAGTAATTTAATGCATTAATAATTAAATAATAAAGTAATAATTAATTAATACTTAAATAATAAATAATAAATAAAATTAATACAAAAATTATTAATAAAATGATATTTAATATTTTAATAAAAGAATAATTTAATATTTAGTAATGTAATAAATTAAAAATTAATATATAATTATAATTAAGGGTATTTTTGTAACTTTTTAACAATTCATTCCGATTACTAGATAAAGTAAACACATCAATGATAATACTATTTTATTCTGATTCCGATTCCTACAGTTAAGTAAACAACTTATTATGATTTCGATTTACCACTCTAATTCCAGTCCATTCCAATTCCATTTTATTCTGATTTCATCTCATTCCGATTACGATTACGATTACGAGTACCTAAACGCACCAATTTAGTCAATAAACAGCTAAAGTGTTTCATAAATTGCCCATTTTATTTGGCCGAGATAATATTAAGTATTTACTATTAATGGCATACTTACTTATATTTTATATTAAATGATGATTTCTTTCTAATACATTTTGATTAAAAGTCAAATATTGCACCTAATTTTTTTTTATAACCGGGGTATTCAGGTCAGTTTACGCGCACCTCGACTAATCTCGAGATCTGTGTTCCGTGCTCTCAGATATTTTCCAACACAGATCAGGGTAAGTCGCTGGTTTTTTACGCGCATCACGCGCACCTCGAGCAAACCGCTTAATCTTCAAGGTTCGAATCTCACTAGATACATTTCCTTGGGGTCATGCCCTATAGTGTAAAAAGTGAGCGACTTACCCTGATCTGTGCTGTGAAACTTCTGAGGGCACGAAGCACAAGTCCCGAGAATTTATCGAGGTACGCGTAAATTTACCCAGACACCCCAATTATAAAAGAAAAAAAAATAGTGCAATATTTTTCTTTTTATCCAAATCTATTAGAATGAAATCATCATTAACTATAAAAATATAAGTGTGCCATTAATAATAAATACTAAATATTATCTCTGCCAAATAAAAATGGGCAATATATGAAACACTTTTGTTGACCAAATTAGTAGAACCATGTATGTTTGGTATGATTTTTAATAAAAATAAAAGAGTTTTTTTTTTTTTTTTTTTTTTTTTTTCAAGTGAAGGAACATGTGGTCAAGTGGTATTCTATTGCACCTAAATTCTAAACACACATTTCAAAATGGTTATTATCCTTTTAATACAACTATGTTGAAAAAAATAATAAATGATTAAAACAAATTATAAAAAATAATATTTCATTAATTTTTTTAATTGTCGTTAGTTAAAGATGATGTCACGATTATATACCAAAATTAAAACACTCTTTTTAACCTCAAATATTTATTTACTATTTTTATTTATTTTAAACAAATTAAAATATTGAAAAATTAATTTTTACATAATTTTTATATTCTTAGATTATTCATTCATTGCAATATTGATTTTTTAAGTCAACTAACTGAGAAGTATTAAATTGTTATTTTTTTCATAGTTAGAAGTAGCAAAATTTTATTTTTCATAATTAATGTGTAAAAATATTACACTTCAATAAATGTTGTAGTTATTTGTTATTTTGGCATAATTGGAGTACCAAGGTGCATAGTTTAGTGGTGTAGAGTTCAGAATTTGGCTGTATTCGAATTTAGGGGTATATTTTTTGTATGAGCCTGTGACAGCTGGAGGTTTTACCTGCTCCGCTTAAGCCTGAATCGAATGATTTTTTTGGCGGAATTTTCAAAATTTCCAAAAGAAAAAGAGTAATAAAAGAATAATAACCGGTTTCAAAATATATGCCTATGATTGTTGCAAATTTATAAAAAAAAAAAAATAGAAAACACCTAGTTAGTGAAATAATGAAGACCGTAATATAAATTAAATCTTAATCATACAATATCATTAATATACACGTACCTCAAGACTTCAAAGTATAGGTTGCTAAATATTAATTAACAATGATATAGGAAATGCATTGAATAAAACAAATGAATTAATTCATTAATTAACTAATGTGTAATACAAGTTTTTCAATAATTAATTCCCATCAAATAAATCTGTTCCGTCAAATAATAGTTAGATAGCTATTCATTGAAAAGTCCTGTGGAGGGTCGCGTTTAATCTTTTCTCAAACCAATTTGTTGATGGTGGTTTTCATCCCCCAAGAAGTCAAAATCTCGAGTAGGGGTATGGAAGAGATATCCACTTCCCAGACTCGGGGGCCCAGGCCCATGAGGCAGAGGCATCCGGCCCAATGTGAAGGTCAGTAATGGATTGCACTAGATATCTGACCCGATGTGATACCCAAAGAAGGTCATGACCCGAGTTGGAAAGATATTCAGAAGAGCAAAGCAGAGTGAAGGCCTCAGAGACTACCTGACCTGGTAGCACAACATGGCAGACTGACAATTGTTTCAGTTGTCCGACCCAATCGGTCGGGGTCGGTTAGTAACTTTATGATCAGGTCATGGTGACGTAAAGCCCTGTATGGAAAATTACACCTTCCAAAGAGGTCTGACATGACAAGAGCAGGTCGCCGACTTATCTCCTAGCACACGCAATCAAATAAGAGGTGATAGGTTACAGGATGGCATTGTGAGGTAACATGTAGCAGAGAATATAGTAGTTTTGGTTTAAAGAGATGTCAGGTGGTAGAGCTACTTTCAAAAGAGCAGTTGGGGAAGAGAGCCATCGCATTAATGGTAGATTCACGTGGCTGACGTCATGAGATTGGTGTAACAATAGAAATTTCCCTAATATATAAAGTGATTGAGAGTTCATTGTAAAGGGTTAGCTAATTCGATTTCATACACAACTTGTAAAAAAAAAGCAAAAAGCTTAAGTGTAAGAGTGAGCTTATAAGAGGTCGGTCTGACGAGCTCGAGAGATAGGCAGGTCGTCATACCCGACAACATTATAAAAACTTCATTTTCCCTTGTTCTTGTGGATGTAGGTTGGATCCATTCCACCGAACCATGTTAAACCCGCTGTCTATTCTATGTGTTTTCTCATCTTTTTGCTAAGTTTGTATTTGATCCCCAAACCAAACAAATTCACAGTGAGGGATGACTATTCGAGGAGTGAATTTATCGATTTTCCCATAGAACGAAAATTAGCTGTCAAAAGTTGGCGCCGTCTGTTGGGATCAGTACTAAAAGCAGCAAACAAGTTGAGACGATGCAGGAAACGAGAACCATATATCTTCAGAGGCTTCGACAATGGAATGGATGGAAAAAAATAGAGGAAACTATACGAAAAGAAAGGGAAGAAGCTTGGAAAGAGAGAGAATCAACTCAGGTCTTCATGAAGACCATGTTGGAAAAGTTGGAGAAGTTGGAAGAGAAAACTGGTGAAAGAGGGGAAGCGGGCCACAACCAAAGAAAAGAAGAAATAACAAAGGGAAAGAGGGTTGATAGAGCCTTACCAGCAAAGGAGTTATGGGAAGAATATGAAGGCAAGGAAACGCCAGAATCTTACAACAACAATCCACGCTTCACAGATAGCGACCCGGGACGGTATTGTAGATAACAATTATTACAATTATTACACGGTAATTGGGAAATCCGATATGACAAAATTACAATTATAATTATTATCCCTAAACAGACCCTAACGGCGGACCCTGAGAGTAGACCCTGACGGTAGAGGCTGAGAACGGAGGCTGAGGGCAGAGGCAGACCCTGAGGAGGAGAGGCAGAGGCTGAAGGGCAGAGGCAGACCCTGAGAGCGGAGGCAGAGGCTGAAGGGCAGAGGCTGACAGCAGAGGCTGATGGCAGAGGCTGACAGCAGAGGCTGATGGCAGAGGCTGACAG
>SKCR01049707.1:0-56084 GCA_019454045.1 Zanthoxylum bungeanum
AATCGGATCCCATTCGCTTCTACAGTCGGATCAATCATGTATGCCATAACATGTATGCGACCTGGTGTCTCATATGCTTTGAACATTGCAGTCACTATCAGGCCGATCCAGGTGATGGTCACTGGATTGATGTTAAGAACATCATTGAGTATCTTAGAGGAACTAAGGATGCTTTCTTAGTATATGGAGAATGAGACTTGAGGTGATCGGTTTCACCGATGCAAGTATCCAAACCGATAAAGACTACTGTAAGTCGCCATAAGGGTACATATTTTGTTTGAACAACGGATCAGTGAGCTGGAATCTTCCAAGCAAGATACTGTTGCCGATTCAACAACAAAAAGCGGAATACATTGCTGCGGCTGAGGCAGCAAAAGAAGCATTTTGATCTATAAAATTAATTGGATTAGGAGTAGTTTGTTAGCAGCTGAGCTGGGCTACATCACAGGCCAAGGAATTACGGTCTCATCAATGATCCAAGTATGTACTTCGATGGTTTCATCTGATTCGAGGATCACACATCGTAGCGATGTGAAGATCAAAAAATCGTTTCAGATGATAACCTTACAGATCCGTTGACGAAAGCTATATCTCAGTAAAAGTTTGAGCGACCCGTACATAGTTCAGGTGTTGGACACTTGAGTGATTGGCTATAGGCCAAGTGGGAGATTGTTGGAAAATTATAACCCATAGCATCACTATTTGTAAAAGACATGGTGTTCTTTGTACAAATTAACCATGTGACAAAAGAAATTGCTCTTTTATCATTTTGTAATTGGATTACTTGGATATATAAATGATAAAAGTCCATATGATTAGTATCAGATTAATAAGATATGAGACAGTATTAATCCACAAAAGGTTTGATCATTAAATATGCCTAGTTATAGTATTATCGAGACTGGACATCGATAATGCGGAATAGGCTAGTATTACACTTGTGCGTGTTATGGAAGCTTAACGTCATAGTTCTCATATATTTAAGTATTGGATAATTATGCAAGTGTGATATGAGGTTCTGTTAGCCATTGGACCGGGAACAGCTTCGCTCTGGATAGACCCATCGGAATCCTATTGGTAGTATGGCTATGTGTCTTTGGGAATCCGAATTAGGGTAGGCGTATATGGTCTTAACTTGAGACTTGCATCGCTATTACTGTCGACAATCAAGTATACTTTGGTTTTGGTCGTCCGGAGCTTTAACAGGTTCTGTGTACACCTCTTCTGGGTATACTGAGAACCGTAGTGTATTGGGTGTGATGTCAAGATGGAAGTATCGCTTTAGTCATATAGAGATGATGATCACGCAGGGATACATAACTAATACTCTTAAATGCTACAGATATCGGGATAATATGACTAGGTCATGATTATCCGATTACAGAGACTAGTTGCTAGTGATCCGATATATGCTTCGTACGGGGTAGACACAATTCCATTCTCAGGCCTAGCATGTGACATCCGATACTGGATCGTATTACACAATACATTATATACTACGCCTGATACTGATTATATATTCCTCGTTGAATATTTCTGGAGAATTGCGTAGGCACAGTGCTTTGCTAGAAGCCAACCATGTCTTGTAAATCGGTGAGAACGTGGTCGGGGTACGCACGTGCCGGATAGTCCGACAATCGTATTTACTGCCAACATATCCAGGGATCTCTGGGTCGCTTCCCAAAGATTCACCGATGACATTTGAATCGAACATAACTAATTTGGGATTAATTATGAGAGAGAAAATTAATCTGGGATTAATTATGAACAGAATTAATCTGGGATTAATTGCGACAAGAATTTATCTGGGATTAAATTTGTCTAGAAGAGAGAACGCGATTAATTTGGAATTAATTGGTAAAATAAATTTAATAGTTAAATTGGATTTTTCTATTTAATTTATTTATTGGGCTATAATAATATATCGAATATATTAATTGAAATTGGATTTCAATACGGAATTAAAATTGGATTTTAATTCAAGCGAACGAATTAATTTGGAATTAATTCATAAGCGACTTTCTTAATAATTCATAAGCGACTTTCTTAAAATTGGATTTAATTATTTAGCAACCGAAAAATTTGTACGAACCGGGCCCCAAGTGTGTTGTGTAAGCCAACTTGAATTTCGAATTCAAAATTGGGTGGGATCCCAACTCACATCACATATCAAATTGTGATGGTGGTAGTTGGCAATAATAGTGATTAGATTATTTAAAAACACAAACACAAAAGTCAAGACAACTATTCAACGTCGTCTCTCTTCTCCCTTCAATGGTCGAATTCCTCTATTCTTTTTCTTTGAATTTGTTGCAAAAAATTCATCTTTGCTAGCACATAGAGAGTCAATTTAAGGTGATAGGGAACTCACCCGAGAGTTTGGAACTCTTTTTCAATGCTTGGAGCTTCTACATTCATGGAAATTTTGGAAAAAATTCTCTACCAACCAATGTAAGTATTCCGAACTTACTCGTTAAATTCACACTACAAATCATTATTTAGGATCCTTGGCGTGTGTATGACACTAACACGTTAGGTCTCGATTGCATGTATTTTTCGTTTAACCGTTTAAACGAGTTATAAATAATCAGTATTATTCATAACAGTTGCCCTAGTGCTCTACGAGTATATTTCATTAGTGAGACTCTAGATTCTGGCATATCCGTCACGAAATCCAATTTCGTTTCCATAATTCACCTATCCGTAAATTATGACGACCACAGATAAACTCGCTGAATCATACAAGTCGATGGCAATACATACATATAATCCCTCCGTCACAGGTATCCGGATTATCCCAGAGATATCAATATTAAACGTCAAATATCTATAGGAATAATCCTGTCGACGTATTTTATTAGCATTCTTTAAATAACATTCGGAACTCACTTCCGAAGTATACTATGGCAATAGATTTAACTGATTGCTAATCAATTATGGACTACCTATGCACTGTACACAGAACTGACAGATCTTTTCTTAATACTCACAGGATATCATGAGCATGAGACCACACCCAATGAACAGGCGGAGGTATGATCTAAATAGATCGGTGATGTGACTACCATCGAAGTGTGGAGGATAACTCATATATCCACAATGGTATCTCAAGTCAAATAATCACTATGCTACTAAACCCGAGAAGATTCCTATTGACGTTGGTGTACCATATATTAGGAAATCTTCGTGTGAGTCGTTCAGTGTTTATCAAATAAACACCTACACGTCTATACGAGTCTCCCAAGACTCATGGTTCATTGGGATAAACCATTGGACCAAGTCCGCTATACGACATGTACTAGTCTCAGCAGATTTTACCAACCGACCCGTGTCAGTAAATCTTGACCAGGAACTTAATTTAAGGATATACAACTTATAGTGACACTTCCCAATGTCAATTACAAACTATGTTGTAACTGCGCACTACATTGTAAATCTTGGGGTCTTTGTCTAATATATATACATATCACTAAACCAGATTTAGTTTCAATCTAATCGAAATTAGATCGAATACGTATATAAAAGACAATATGTGCTACCATTTAAATTAGTAATATTTTGGAAAAAAAGTATTGTTCGTATTCATGAATCGGACATAAATATGATCCAGATTGGCGCTCATAGCACCAACCCTAACAATTTATTGCTTTGATTTCCTTACTTTCAATTACTATTTTGATTAATTTACTGTTCTAAATTTCTTACTTTCTGCCGACAATTTCTAAACTTTTGAATATCATGATTTATTTTATTGTTCATCCAATAATTGTCATTTTACAGGTACTAGTGCTTTATTACTCACCCTTTTTAGGATCTATAAATTCAGCTCATCACGTCTCTCTCTTCAACACATCTACTAAGAGAGATAACACAAATGGAGACAGACGACGAGTCACTAGTATCTCTGTGTTTTATGGAACTAGCTCTGGAACTAAACCAGAATTTGCTAAGGCTGCAAAAGAATTGGGTAGAGTTATGACGGTAAGAAATATGCACTTAGTAAATGGCGATGACAATCTTGGATTAAAGGGGTGTGTTTCAAAGGCTGTACAAGAA
Organism: Zanthoxylum bungeanum; assembly: GCA_019454045.1. NCBI lineage: Eukaryota > Viridiplantae > Streptophyta > Magnoliopsida > Sapindales > Rutaceae > Zanthoxylum > Zanthoxylum bungeanum. The sequence goes on from SKCR01049707.1 coordinate 4,057, forward strand.
GGTGGCAATCAAGTTTTGAGGATCATTCCAAAACCATTGACAGAGGACAACATCATCGGAAAATCAAATGGAGAATAATGTATTGCCTCTGGTATGTCTGAAAGACTCACTGAAATGATAAATCATGCTGACGTTTTTATTGCTTTACCTGGTGAGCTGGGCACATTGGAAGAAATATTCACAGTTCCGGCAAACTTGAATATTCACCAAAAACTCATTAGGTTGTTTAATGTTAATGGATTTTTCGATTTTCTTTTTGTATTTCTTGAAGATGCCAAAATAAATGGGTATATTTCAAAACCAGTAAGAGATATCTTCGTAATTGCAAGAAAAGATGATGATTTAATTGACCAATTCTTAGTTTATGAACCAACAATCGACCATATTCTTTCCAAATTGAACTGGTCTAGTAATGATCGTGGCAAAAAGAGCAGAGTAAACTTGGATCTTAATCTGTAATCTTAGTCGTAGATGCAATTTTCAATTCCACCCTAAGCGGGTGATATCTTCTAAATTCTACTTCCTTTCCTTTAAACATTGGGGACAATGTCTTATTTTGGTTGGGGGGATGGGATGGTTTACTAGATAATTTTCATGTTTTTTTGATGTTTTTAATAAAAAAATTATTTTTACTTTGTTGTTATTTTGTGTGTAAAAATATATACACATATATATATGACCGGCGTAAACACACACGTATAACGCAAGCGCACGTATCGTTCAAGTAGTATAAAAATATCGATCCCACGAGGACTTAATTCCTACTGTTGTTATTAATTGCTGAATCTATTTATTTACAAATATCTAATTGAGGGAGAAGAGAATGATTACTTGATTGATTTGATTGATTGTAGAATTGCTAAATAAATAAATAAATAAAAAGATAAAAGAAAATACTAAGAAAATAACAAAAGACACAAAGATCTAGGGTTGTGAATCATTCTAATATCATTCAAAAATGAAGTGTTATTTCATGTTTGTGTAATAAATCGGTTTACTAACCTGGAACACTAAATTATGAAAAAGCCTCTGTCGATGGTCAGACGCAAATACCCAGTTTTAACCCAATTGAACCATATGTCTACGTCAACCAAATTATCTGGATTCATTAAGTTTAAGTTCCATTTATGGCTACCCCCGCCCGACAGGTATATGTCTATCCTGTAAGGAAATCTATTAAAGGGTTATCTATCCGCAAGGAAGATCGTGGGCTATTAAGTCTAAGGCGAAACCTAAAATCTCTATGTCTAGTTCATTTTAGATTTACCACATCAATCTTATTGGTGATCAGACAACAAGAAACATTAAGCTTAAGACTTAATAAATAAACCTTTAAATTACCCAAACTATAAAATAACCCCTTATAAACCGGTGATATTAGAATTCATCACAACCCCAGATAACTAACACATAACTAGGGCTAGTAAAAACTTAAAAGTAAAAGACATAAAGTAAAATACTGAAAAGTAAAAGACATAAAGTAAAAGTGAAAAATAAAATAAAATAAAATGCTAGGTAAAAGGATCAACTTTTACTATTTAATATTTATAATTATCTCCCTTAATATAATATACTACTTAACATGTGAAAACATTACCAACCAGCCATATAGGCGGTATCCTGATTAAGTCAAATTAAGTCAAACCAGCCATTAAGGCGGTATAAAAGATTTGTCCATGAACCTGCCATATAGGCGGTAAGAAAGTTTAATTACCAACCGACCAATCTGGCGGTATCCTTGATTAGTCAGGTTTAAACCAGATTAAAAATGAATTACCAACCGACCAATCTGGCGGTACCCTTTTTAAGTCAATATTTTAAATAGTAAATATATTATTTTAAGGGAGATTAATCTAAATAGTAACAGTAAAAGAATTACCTTTCACCCTAGCTGGGGAAGTTACCTCCTCATAGTGAATAGTAAAAAACTGTAAAAAGTAAGAAAGTAAATTACTATATTACAAAACGTAATTAAAATTATTTACAAACTAAAAACTAAAAACTAAAAACTAAAAACTAAAAGAAACTTGAGAGAGAAACTCCCTCTTTATATTAAAGAGATGAGAGAGAGTGGTACAACTGAAACTGAAATTTCACGCTCTATTTATAGGGGTCAGTAGGGGTCCGGCGTCACGACGCCCAGTTCGCATCGCGACGCGCGTTTTGTCGACGTGGCACGCTCTGGTTCGTCGGTTGAAGATTCTGGATAAGGTGATAAGGCGACATGTGGCAAGGTTGTTGGGGCTCAATTATTGTGACACGTGGCAGCTTATGATTGGTCAGATAGATTCTTATCCGCAACGTGTCAGATAGGGATAAGAGAGCCAATAATTGGCGGTGACGTGGCGGTGATGTGGCGACAGTGGTAATTTGACTGTCGGCACCATAGAATCGCGACACATGGCACGCTGTGATTGGTTGATGATGATGTGGCAGTGAGGTGGCATGTTGACTGGTCAACCTGGTGATATGGAAGAGGACGTGTCAATGATGTGGAGTGACACGTGGCGACACATGGCGATGGTGACTGTCGGCACCGTAGGATTATGACACATGGCACGGCGCATGTTAGCAGATCGGCTGTGATGGTGACACGTGTCACGGCACACGTTAGCAAAGTCAAACTTTTCTCAGATTCTGACTTGTGGACCCGGCGCACGTTAGCACTGTTCGGCGCACGTTAGGAGTCGCAACGCCAAAGGCTTGCGCGTCGGACGCGCCCAAATTACCAAAATGCCATTTTTGCCAATTTTCACGGTTTTGCTCCAAATTACCTCCAGAATGTCCTGAAACTTTATTTATCTACAAAATAACACAAAACACATCAAAATATTCACAAAACTCAAGAAACTATACAAAATATTAAGTTAAATGAGTGGGAAATAGTGATAGATTTACCACTCATCACACCCTCAAAACCTAACATTTTGCTAGTCCTCGAGCAAAACACAAAATAAAATAACATAATAAAATTTTACTAAGCCACTTTCGTAGGGATCACAGTTGCATTTAGCGTATGAAACAAGACTTTAAACCCCTAGGTGTCCCTAGTGGACGAGTTGTAGTATCGTGAGGGTTTACGGCAATGATACCCACAAACATTTTACAAAAGTAAAAAAGAAAGTAAAACTAATGCACACAAAAGCAAAAAGACAAGCGAAAAGAGAATAAAGAAGTTAGTGACTAATCAGGTGAAACTTCTACTCCAAGTTACTAGTTGTTTTGTTTCTTTCTAAATTACTGAATAAGTAAATTCTCCGATCATTTTTTACCATTCTCCATATACACAGCTAACAAAATATTAAACAACTCATTTTTGCCCACAACAGTCATAAGTGCAGTTGATAAGAGAGTAATATTTTTGTCCTAAAGTTTTATCAGAATTCACACCTTTTTGTAGCAATGGAATAATTTTTCTGATTTTTCTGAATTTTTTTTTTATTTATATACAATATCTTCCGTCTATGTAGCGAGTATTGGGTCGGTGGCTCCCAAACCAGTTGGTTTTAGGGCACCAGGGATTAAGACACCCCTACAGACTTAATTACTCAGACTTTAGATATATATATTTTTGCAGCATCTTTGATCCATGTAGCGAGCTTTGGGCCAGTGACTCCCAAACCAGTTGGTTTTAGGACACTAGGTGTTAAAATACCTTTACAGACTTAATAACTCGGATCTCAGAATTTTTTTTTTTACTCCATTGCTTTTTGAGATGCTTCCTCCAATTAAACTAGAGCACTGAATATTACAAACTTTTCAATTTTAGCTCATGTCCGTATGTTACTATATATGTTGATAATACCTGTTAATTGAGCATATGAAGATCCATTTTAGTCAATTTTATGGAGAATTTATAAATTAAATAATTTAAAAGGAAATAAACAAAAATTAACTTGTTTCGAAACAGGTTTGAGATACGTCTCAGGAGTGTAAACTCCTTACTCAGCTATCTCTTAACAATTTCACATTTTTAGTCAAAATAAAAACACAACAACCACAAAATATATTTATAATTTTTGAAAATTATTCATTTTTTTTGTATTTTTTGAAAAATTTTGGACTAAAAATAAAAATAATACATAACTAAAAACAAGGTATTGATCAACTAATTCTCTCCCCCAAACCTAAATGAGACATTGTCTCCAATGTCTTAAACAGTAGATGAAGAGTTTAGAAGATAATACCTGGTTAGCTGAAATTCTACAGGAAATTAAAGGTTAAGATCCAGATTAATCCGACGCCTCTTACCACGATTGTCCTCGGACCAATTTATCTTTGAAAGGATAGGGTCAACTTGTGGTTCATAGGCTAAGAGTTGATCAATTAGATCCGGAGCAGTTCTGGCAGTATAGAGGAGTTCTTTCATAGGTTTTGACACGAACCCATTTCTCCGAGCATCATCAAGAAACACACAAAGAAAATCATAAAATCCATCAATGTTAAACAGTCCAATTGGTTTCTGGTGTATGTTCAGGTTCGCCCAAGATAGCACTATAAAAATTTCCTCCAATGCGCCCAAGCCACTTGGCAAAGCAATAAAAGCATCAGAACGGTTAATCATTTCTACCAGTCGTTCAGACATACCTGGCACGATCAGTTCCTCTCCGTTTGATGATCCAATAAGATTTTCCTCTGCCAAGGGTTTTGGGATGATTCCCAAAACGTGACTGCCTCCTTCCTGTACGGCCTTTGAAACGATCCCCATTAGTCCAAGATTGCCTCCGCCATATACTAAGTGCATATTCCTTGCAGCTAAGACTCGACCCAATTCTTGTGCTGCCTCTACGTATTATGGCTTAACACCAACACTACTACCGCAAAACACACAGATGTTTTCAACTCGTCTTCTTGAAGTGGCTTCCATTTTTTACTCTGGATGTCTTCAAAAGGCAATGATGAGTGAATTTATAGAACCTGAAAAGGGGAGTAATAATAGCACTAGTATCTTCCAAAGGACGATTGTTAGCTAAACAATAAAAGAAATCTTGAAAGGTTAAAAAGTTTGGATCCTGTCTACGAAAATAATGATAATTACAACAGAAAAGCAAATCAAAGCATTAATTAAGGCAACGGAATTGTGTACGCAATACCCCATTCGCTTAGTATAAATTTATTAGGATGCGTCTCAAGAATCCATTCATTACTCAGCCATTGCTAATGAATTATCTCTTATCTTTGCCAAACACCATTCCTTCTGTCTTATACTTTGGTTGAGCTTTTCCCTACAAAAATAACACAAAAAATTAAAAAATTCTAAAACATGTATACACAAAATATAAAACAGAAATTACAACAAATTTCATGGGTTGCCTCCCTGCTAGCGCTAAATTTTTTGTCTTCAGCCAGACGTGATTGAAATCCATCTGTTAAGGAGGTTTCAATGTCGTTTTGGATGTCCGATTAAAGACAATCCCGTGAGCGTTGCTTTTGAAGGGTCTCTTCCAACGGTAAGTGGCAAAAAGAATTTTGTCATTTTTCGTGTTTGTGCCACCTTTTTTTATCTTGTTGCTCCAGTGGTTCCTGAAAAGAAAGAATTAAAATCAGGAGGTCTCGTATGGTGCTTGACTTTGAATGAAAGTTCCATTCTGTCAAGCTTCTGGGTGATATATTTGATTTGTACTCCCCAAAACAGTGATGTTTCTCTTAAATGCTCTGGATCTTTAATAAGTTCAGACATTTGCTCCTCCATTTGCTCTGCTTCTTGCTCCATCTTTTCTTCACAGATGTTTAAAATTTTTCCTCCTCGTTCATTCTCTTCTTGTTCTGTTTCGTCATCTGTGAAATGCATGCTCCATAAGTATCTGTCTGAGGATGTAAAAATGTTTCTGACATTAGGTCTTCATCCTCTGATACGACTGAAATGGATGGTTCAGGTAGATCTTCATCAAACATCAGTGCAAAGGCATGCTCCAAGATCTTCATTTTGAGGATTGAAAATTTGATCCTCCGTTGTTGGTGCAGTTGGTACAAACAGCTCAATTCATCATCGTCAGTGTCAGAATCTGAATAATAGAAATTAAACAGAGACTTTGTTGGTTCAGGCTCCTGAACTGATACCTTTGATTCTTGATACTGCTCAGCCTCGTCTTCTGTTATGATGTCATGATGAATCTCAGGATATTCGAAGGCTTCTTCAGTAGTATTTGAATTTGCTCCGTGAGATATGTGATTCAAGTTCTCTGTTAATTGTCTAACTTGATCTGTCATCCTCTGTATAGACTCTGCTTGACTCTGAATTTGTGCATCAAATTGAGCTTCCCGTTCCTCGAACCAATCTTTGAGCATGTGAATCATCTGATCTTCCTCTGATGGTTCTGGTTCTTGTGAAGATGGTAGGTAGATGGTGGATAAGATGGAAAATGTGATGATTCTTCGTACCTTGAATGATTCCAATAATTCTGCCACTCTGAAAGGTATATACATTGATCGTTCGGATGGTTACCATCACATATTACACATCTCCCCATTTCATTCTGCTGAGAAAATGTAGTATTGCTTGATTCTGGCATCCATTGATAGCTGTTGGGCTGAACAACAGGCCTCAGAAAACCGGACTGTTGCTCCCAGATTTGAGGTGTATCTTCTAGTAAAGCTCGTGATCTTTCAATCTCCCAATAATGTTCCATTTTTTCAATCACCTGAAAAAACAATAAGAAATAAAAATTACAGATAAAGAAAATTAGATACAAGTAAATTAGATAGCTTCAAAATTAATAACTCAAGAAAAATAAGTCCCCGGCAACGGCGCCAAAAACTTGACCGACGTAAACACACACGTATAACGTAAGCGCACGTATCGTTCAAGTAGTATAAAATTATCGATCCCACGAGGACTTAATTCATACTATTGTTATTAATTGTTGAATCTATTTATTTACAAATATCTAATTGAGGGAGAAGAGAATGATTACTTGATTGATTTGATTGATTGTAGAATTGCTAAATAAATCTATAAATAAAAACAAAAGAAAATACTAAGGAAAATAACAAAAGACACAAAGATCTATGGTTGTGAATCATTCTAATATCATTTAAAAGATGAAGTGGTTATTTCATGTTTGTATAACAAATCGGTTCTAACCTGGAACACTAAATTATGCAAAAGCCTATGTCGATGGTCAGACGCAAATACCCAGTTTTAACCCAATTGAACCATATGTCTACCGTCAACCAAATTATCTGGATTCATTAAGTTTAAGTTCCAATTATGGCTACTACCCCCGCCGACAGGTATATGTCTATCATGTAAGGAAATCTATTAAAGGGTTATCTATCCTCAAGGAAGATCGTGGGCTATTAAGTCTAAGGCTGAAACCTAAAATCCCTATGTCTAGTTCATTATAGATTTACCACATCAATCTTATTGGTGATCAGACAACAAGAAACATTAAGCTTAAGACTTAATAATAAACCTTTAAATTACCCAAACTATAAAATAACCCCTTATAAACGGTGATATTAGAATTCATCACAACCCCAGATAACTAACACATAACTAGGGCTAGTAAAAACTTAATAGTAAAAGACATAAAGTAAAAATACTGAAAAGTAAAAGACATAAAGTAAAAGATGAAAAATAAAATAAAATAAAATGCTAAGGTAAAATGATCAACTTTTACTATTTACTATTTAGATATCTCCCTTAATATAATATATTAACTTGTGATAACATTACCAACCAGCCATATAGGCGGTATCCTGATTAAGTCAAATTAAGTCCAACCAGCCATTAAGGCGGTAAAAAGATTTGTCCATGAACCTGCCATATAGGCGGTAAGAAAGTTTAATTACCAACCGACCAATCTGGCGGTATCCTTGATTAGTCAGGTTTAAACTAGATTAAAAATGAATTACCAACCGACCAATCAGGCGGTATCATTTTTAAGTCAATATTTTAAATAGTGAATATATTATTTTTAAGGGAGATTAATCTAAATAGTAACAGTAAAAGAATTACCTTTCACCCTAGCTGGGGAAGTTACCTCTTCATGGTGAATAGTAAAAACAGTAAAAAGTAAGAAAGTAAATTACTATATTACAAAACGTAATTAAAATTATTTACAAAACTAAAAACTAAAAACTAAAAGAAACTAGAGAGAGAAACTCCCTATTTACATTAAAGAGATGAGAGAGAGTGGTACAATTGAAACCGGAATTTCGCGCTCTATTTATAGGGGTCAGTAGGGGTCCGGCGTCGCGACGCCCAGTTCGCGTCGCAACACGCGTTTTGTCGACGTGGCACGCTCTGGTTCGTCGGTTGAAGATTCTGGATAAGGTGATAAAGCGACACGTGGCAAGGTTGTTGGGGCTCAATTATTGTGACACATGGCGGCTTCTGATTGGTCGGATAGATTCTTATCCGCCACGTGTCAGATAGGGATAAGAGAGCCAATAATTGATGCTGACGTGACTATGACGTAGCGACACGTGGAAATTTGAGTGTCGACACCATAGAATCGCGACACATGGCACGCTTTGATTGGTTGATGATGACGTGGCAGTGAGGTGGCATGTAGACTGGTCAACCTGGTGATGTGGAAAATGACGTGGCAATGACATGTGGCGATGGCGATTGTCGGCACCGTAGGATGATGACACGTGGCACGACGCATATTAGCAGATCGGCTGTGATGGTGACACGTGTCATGGCGCACGTTAGCAAAGTCAAACTTTTCTCAGATTCTGACTTGTGAACCCGGCGCACGTTAGCACTGTTCGGCGCACGTTAGACGTCGCGAAGCCAAAGGCTTGCGCGTCGCTACCCCCCAAATTACCAAAATTCCATTTTTGCCAATTTTCACTGTTTTGCTCCAAATTACCTCCAGAATGTCCTGAAACTTTATTTATCTACAAAATAACACAAAACACATCAAAATATTCACAAAACTCAAGAAACTATACAAAATATTAAGTTAAATGAGTGGGAAATAGTGATATATTTACCCCTCATCAATATACACACAAACTAACAACAAATGTGACTAACCAAGTGGAATTGCTTTCCATAGGTGGTTCTGTAAGGAGTTTTTGCTCATGAGACGCATCTAAAAATAATTCGCAGCAAGTTATTTGTGTTTTTTTTTTTAAATTATTTAAATTTTTGAATTTTCCGTAACATTGATTAAATTTGATCTTTATATGCTCATTTGACAGATATTATCAAACAACATGGTAACATATGATCATGGGTGGTAAGTGAAAATTTTGTAATATTCAGTTCTTTAGTTTGTTGGAGGTAATTGTTGGGGTTTTGGGCGATGGGCGCAGCGGAAGCGCGGGTTCGGGCGAATCGTATTTTTAAGACTTTTTCAAAATACCGAATAAATTATTCAATATCTAATATGAATAATTTATTCATATTTCACCTTAACCTATTTATTTAATATCATATTATTAACATAAATAATGAGAAAACTCACGAAACTTTCACGAAAACTATTTTTCCGCAAAATTACCTAAAACACGTTCTTGATTGAACCGACTACCCGACACTTATGAAAACTGCCTAGGTCAGATCCAATAATGTCGGGCCAGTACATGGGTTGCTCAAACAGTGACGGAATCACTATTTTCATAGCCGTCACCCAGTTGGCTCAAAATCCACCCGGTAACGCCGTTTTTGACCGTTTTCACTTATTTCAAGTCGGAAACACTTTCCGGCAATTGTGCCAACTCCCAAAACACATCCATTACATTCCTAAGACATCAATAATATCCCAGAAATTCCAGTTTAGTCAAATCTGATCAGAAAACCAAAATAACCAATTTAACATGCTTTAAATCAAATTTTACAAGATTAATCAAATTAATCAAACACCAATCAAAGTCCCACCACATGAAGCAAGCAAGAAAAATTCTAGGCTATCTTAGAGTGGATCAATAACTCTAGAATGGCAACAAAATTGTCCAACAATAATTTGAACAAAATTGGAATGAAATTACATTAATTCCATCCTTAAACACTTCACACATGCTCATATCTTCCATTTCCAAAAATACAAAAGCCCAAAATTCTAAGAAAAATAAGAAACCCTAGATCTCATCTAACTCAACCAAGAACAAGAAATAAACTTTCAAGTTTAGGGATATTGAATATTACCTTAATCTTCCAATTTCCTAAAGCTTGATTCTTGATTTTTCTTAGTTGTTTCATCAAACAAAATTTGGGTCTCTTTTTCTTGATATAATCGGCCATGAGAGAGGTTGGAAGAAGAAGAAAAGAAACAACAACCTAATAAACCCATATGGCCGAATATATATGAAAAAGTGGGGCATATTTTGCCTTTTTATTTTTTTTAATCAAATTAAAATAATTTCACTTTACTTTATCCAATCAAATTAAGACATAATAAAGTGAAATTAAAAGCCATGTCATGTGTTCCAATAAAAATTCACCATTTGTTATAACAATTATAATAAATGGAAAAGGTTGGAAAAATTAATTATTTAATTATTTAACTATTAAATAATTAAACAATTAATTTACACAAATATATGTATTTTATTTACATTAAATAACAAATACATATGTTTTATGACATGTGTCAAAACCTCATTTGACGAATAATTAATGTGTATCTAATCGTATTTTGTATCAAATACAAATACACAATAATTATTAACGGACAAAATCCCCTAATTACATGTGTTGTCGTTTAACGATTAAACGATCCGAATTAACTCATTTAATTCCGTGAAGTATTATGAATAATCCATATTATTCATATCGAGTTTCCCAAGTGCTCAACGAGTACACTTCATATTGTGGGACTCTCTAAGTTTAGGTTTATCCGTCACGAAATCCGATTTCGTGTCCATAATCCACCCACTCATGGATTATGACGACCACAGATAATCTCGCTAAACTATACAAGCCAAGGTCATTGCATACGTATAATCCATCAGTCATAGGCCATCCGTTTTATACATGGGATATAGATAAGAACGTCAAATCCGTTCGGTATAATACAATTGACTTTCAATTTTACGATCTTGAAATAATGCTTGGAACTAATTTCCGACATTATACCACGGCCATGGATTTACTAGATCGTACACATATGTTGGATGCCTATGCCCTGTACACATGACTGACGGATCCTATCTTGATACGCACTGGATATCATGAGCATCAGTCCACACCCAATGAATAGGTGGAGGTCTGATCATGGATTGATCGGTGACGTGACTGCCATCAAAGTGTGGAGGATAACTCATAAATCCTACTGTGGTATCTCAAGTCGAAGGACCATTATGCTCGCTCAACTCGAGAAGGTTCCTATTGACGTTGGTGTACCATCTATTAGGAAACCTTCAGTGAGTCGTTCAGTGTCTTATCAAATAAACACCTACATGTCTATACGAGTCTCCCGAGACTCATAGTTCACTAGGATAAACCACCGGACCAAGTCACGATATACGACATGTACTGGTCTCAACGGATTTTACTAACCGACCTGTGTTAGTAAATCTTGACCAGAAACTTTATTTAAGGATATAAAACTAATAGCGCGCTTCCCAATGTCAATTACAAACTGTGTTGTAACTGCTCTCTATACTGTAAATCCTAGGGTCTAGTATACACTTATCACTGAACCAGATTCAGTTTCAATCTAATCGTAATCAGATATCTAATCGTAATTAGATCGAATAAGCGTATAAAAGACAATGGTGCTATCGTTAAAATTATTAATATTATGGAAAATGAAATTGTCTGTATTTATGAATTGGACATAAATACGATCCGGATTGGCACTCGGAGCACCAACCCTAACAATTTCTCCCACTTGCTCTAGTGACAATCCATGGTATCCTATACTCATCTCAATGTGTATCGCATACTCATGGTCCTCAAGAGCTCACCAGCACTCAAGAGGTAGGCAAGAACAAGTAAACCTGCTTTAACAAATCGAGTCAGTCAAACAAACCCAACCATTTTCCTAAGCCAACATCATTCATATTTTATAGAATCCAAATTCTACATCAATATGACTCAGATGTTATATCAGTATGGTGCTATAGCTACTGAGTTGTCTATGTATTTATAAATCAAATCCAAATACTTTAAGACAACCGCAAACACAAAACTAATATCAACACTTCTAATCATTGAGGTCACTTTACAACTTCATAAGTCAATACTTCAAAAGTTGCAACTGATTCTACTAGTTCAGTAGAATCAACAGTGACTCTCCCGCTGCATCTTTTCTGACTTTATATGACATAGACCATCTAATGTAATAATTATAATCAAAACTAATCTGATCTTATGGTTGCAGATTAAATTCTCCATGAATGAGAAACTCGTTCTTAATACATCAAATATCACAAAGAACATGTTTCTAGAACTATCATATGGTCTGCAGTATATCAAAATAACTCGTAACAATTACGATTAAATTAATATCTATAATCACACATAATATAGTATTCATTATGCCATCATCTTAATGATACATAAGATTGACTAGACATTCTAATCAATCTCATTTTCGACAAAAGGAATCATCATTTACGAAAGGTGAAAACTTTTATATATAAAAGACACGTTAACTGTCAAACAGTTACACTAACTGTCATACAAATAGTCTTATTGTGTCCTTTATTAGATCATATCTAATGAGCGACTAATGAGAGTATCTTACAAGTCTCTTAGTTTTATATTATATACAAAACTTTTTATCAAATATAACAGAGACTGCTCTCACTGCTTACACGGAGAAAATAAGACTTAGGATATGTAATACTAGAAAGAATTTTTATACGCTCCCACTGACCCTACTTACAAATACGTATTCTCTATACTTCGATAAAACCAGACAATCTGACTAATATCAAAATTAGAGGGCACGAATTTCCGGAAAGCTTGTCTGAGTCTACAATAGGCTCTATAAGCCGGTATATCAAACCGTGATCTTAGCAGAATACAAACTCTAGGGCCATTCTAGAATGAACTCTTCAAACAAAGAAATCACGAAAGATCTCTCATTCGAAGAATTCACTCAAGAACGCCATTTTTTATTGTTTAGCCAAAACACACAGTTTAATATCAACATTAACCAACAGATCCTTAATTGTCCAATCAGTGCGACTAGAGACAAGTTTTCTCAGAATCTACAATAGACTACTTAGTAAGCCATGAACAAGGTAGATCCATGGTTCAATGACAAATTCCGAAGTCGATATCAAATATAGCTCCCACTAAAAGTTATAGGATAATTTTCTTCAATAAGAAAACATCAGAATCATTAAGTATCAAATACTTTGTAAATGATTCTGACATCCTATTAGACTTATACGGAAGATTTCTAAGGGTCTTTTCATCTTATTAATTACATAGTTCCATTACAGTTTATCATTCTCACATTTGACTTCACTAAGTCAAGTCATTTCTACAATCGTCAACATCCAATGTAAACCACCATGTAACAAAACAATTTTATTACTTGGGATCATAGAAAATATATTCTATCAAATAAAATACAATATTCTATTAAATAGAATAAATAATAAACCTATCACTCGTACCTCATAGGTACAAGTACTTTCAATTATATAACCATTATACAAAAGAAAGTTTCAAATCTCAAACTTTTCAAGATTCAAATCTTCTACTATACACATCATATAAGTAATTGTAGAAACTAATGGAACAATAAATTAAAGAGACGAAATAGAGTTACTGGAGCATAACCCCAAGAGTATTGAAAACTAATTCGGTAACTATCAATAACAACAAATCAAATAATATAAGATCCATTAACTCCCACTATCCAATTCCATCACAATGGAATCATGGAAGTTTAATATTGAGTAAGAATCACATTCATTAAATAACTTTAGAACCAATTGCCTTAAATTCATGCGTTTGATCAAATCAAACACCTTCGAACAATTCAAAGACGCGCAATGAATTTTTAAAGATACAGTTTTCAACACTACAGATAAAATATCTTTGAACTATTCAAAATATTCTATCCGAGTTTCATTAGAAACACATTGACACTTCTTGAACAATTGAAGACATTCAACATGTTTTCTATTAGAAACACGTAAATAAGTCATGACAATTCATTAACTAAGTTTCGAAGTAAAGAAAAATATCTGTGGCAATTTCTAATTCATTAAACTACACACATCCAATGTATTAGTTTAATAAATTTGTGGTCCAATGAAGATCATTAGTTAAATGAGATTTAACCACTACCTGAATACAATATTCATTAAATGGATAATGATATATGGTGTGATCTCGTATCAGACCATCCTTTACCATAAGGAATAAGCATCTAATGTTTATGTGATAAAAGCTCATAAAGCACTGTTATAAGTTATTTATTCTACATAATATTTTTCTTAATGTTCATCTTTTCATTAATGACACTACTAGTTATATTAAAATATGTAACAACTGTTTATACAGAACAAGTAACTATCCAATAGTCACAAGTTCTGATATCAAATATCAAAACAATTATTAAACATAATTTTAAATAACTAGAGGGGAGATTTGGTATCCAATACCTACAGTAGTCGTATTGTGAGAATCAGTATTCTCTATACATAACTATACACATCTCATTTTCTCTAAGCTTTATAATTTACGTTCAATTATTCACAACAATTGCAAATAATTGATTAGCAAACTGTGTCAAGCACATGACTTCTAAAAGTCACTAAAAGCCAAGAAACATCATTAAAGATAAACAAATACTAAAGGGATTTTCTTATGCCAGTCAAGAATCTTGAGACATGAACTGATTCGTGTCAATTCTTACTGCATAAGAAACTCTCCTTTCTAGATTATCATATCCAAACGCAGATATCTATTTAGATTACCTAATCGTGACTTAGTAACTAAGTCACCAACCATCTTGATTTTCAAAGAAAATCAGAACAATAGTTTCCGATGGTTTTAACTATATCTAAGTCTACTGTCTTTCTAGAACCTATTCTAGAGTAATGCAACCATAAGTTAAGTCAGAAAAGCTATTCAAGTAATAGACATGTAGTGGATTAGAAGTATAATTCTATGAACAATATAGAATAAAAAGAAAACGAAGCAGAATTTTCCATAAAATTACACACTACTTAAGTTATGGATTTTAAACCCAGCAGTGTCTCCCACTACTTTACGTAGTACCGTAATCCCCAACGAACAACGGGAATTCAATAATCAAATTAAATTCCATAGTGAGAGTAGGATCCCATGAATATATTTTGACTCACAGCTTTGGCACGATCTCGCCTACTTATATTCATTAGGTAGACAACCCATTGTCAACCACTCACCAATGACTCCTGGTTTTGGTCCTGACCATTTCTCACAGTGACAGCTTTGGAACGTTCATAGGGAGGCGTATCAAGGCTTCACTTGCCAAGGAAAAACTCAAGCTACCGATGTAGTCCTGACAGCTTTGGCACGTTCAGGAAGCGCGGGTTCGGTCGAAATCGTATTTTTAAAACTTTTTCAAAATACCGAATAAATTATTCAATATCTAATATGAATAATTTATTCATATTTCACCTTAACCTATTTATTTATTATCATATATTAACATAAATAATGAGAAAACTCACGAAACTTTCACGAAAACTGTTTTTCCGTAAAATTTCCTAAAACACGTTTTTGACTGAACCGACTACCCGACACTTATGTAAACTACCCAGGTCAGATCCAATAGTGTCAAGGCAGTTCATGGGCTGCCC
The DNA here is from genome assembly GCA_019454045.1 of Zanthoxylum bungeanum. NCBI lineage: Eukaryota > Viridiplantae > Streptophyta > Magnoliopsida > Sapindales > Rutaceae > Zanthoxylum > Zanthoxylum bungeanum. The sequence goes on from SKCR01049707.1 coordinate 19,768, forward strand.
GAATAGAGACGGAATCACTTTTTTCATAGCCGTCACCCGATTGGCTCAAAATCCACCCGGTTACGCCCTTTTTCACTTATTTCAAGTCGGAAACACTTTTCGACAATTGTGCCAACTCCAAAAACACATCCATTACATTCGTAAGACATCAATAATATCCCAGAAATTCTAGTTTAGTCGAATCTGATCAGAAAACCAAAATAACCAATTTAACATGCTTTAAATCCAATTTTACAAGATTAATCAAATTAATCAAACACCAATCAAAGTCCCAACACATGAAGCAACCAAGAAAATTATAGGCTATCTTAGAGTGGATCAATAACTCTAGAATGGGAACAAAAATGTCCAACAATAATTTGAACAAAATTGGAATGAAATTACATTAATTCCATCCTTAAACACTTCACACATGCTCATATCTTCCATTTCCAACCACAAAATACAAAAGCCCCAAATTCTAAGAAAAATAAGAAACCTTAGATCTCATCTAACTCAACCAAGAACAAGAAATAAACTTTCAAGCTTAGGGATATTGAATATTACCTTAATCTTCCAATTTCCTAAAGCTTGATTCTTGATTTTTCTTAGTTGTTTCATCAAACAAAATTCGGGTCTTTTTTCTTGATATAATCGGCCATGAGAGAGGTTGGAAGAAGAAGAAAAGCAAAAACAACCTAATAAACCCATATGGCCGAATATATATGAAAAAGTGGGGCATATTTTGCCTTTTTATTTTTTTTAATCAAATTAAAACAATTTCACTTTACTTTATCCAATCAAATTAAGACATAATAATGTCAAATTAAAATCCATGTAATGTGTTCCAATAAAAATTCACCATTTGTTATAACATTATAATAAATGGATAAGGTTTGAAAAATTAATTATGTAATTATTTAACTATTAAATAATTAAACAATTAATTTACACAAATATATGTATTTTATTTACATTAAATAACAAATACATATATTTTATGACATGTGTCAAAATCTCATTTGACGAATAATTAATGTATATCTAATCGTATTATGTATCAAATACAAATACACAATAATTATTAATGGACAAAATCCCCTAATTGCATATGTTGTCGTTTAACGATTAAACGATCCGAATTAACTCATTTAGTTCCGTGAAGTATTATGAATAATCCGTATTATTCATATCGAGTTGCCCAAGTGCTCAACGAGTACACTTCATATTGTGGGACTCTCTAAGTTTAGGTTTATCCGTCACAAAATCTGATTTCGTGTCCATAATCCACCCACTCATTGATTATGACGACCACATATAATCTCACTAAACTATACAAGCCGAGGTCATTGCATACGTATAATCCCTCCGTCACAGGCCATCCATATTATACCTGGGATATAGATAAGAACGTCAAATCTGTTCGGTATAATACAGTCAATTTTCAACTTACGATCTTGAAATAACACTCGGAACTAATTTTCGACGTTATACCACGACCATGGATTTACTAGATCGTAAGCACGTGCTGGATGCCTATGCCCTGTACACAGGACTGACGGATCCTATCTTGACACGCACTGGATATCATGAGCATCAGTCCACACCCAACGAACAAGCGGAGGTCTGATCATGGATAGATCGGTGACGTGACTGTCATCAAAGTGTGGAGGATAACTCATATATCCCACTGTGGTATCTCAAGTTGAAGGACAACTATGCTCGCTCAACTCGAGAAGGTTCCTATTGACATTGGTGTACCATATATTAGGAAACCTTCAGTGAGTCGTTCAGTGTCTTATCAAATAAATACCTACATGTCTATACGAGTCTCCCGAGACTCATGGTTCACTGGGATAAACCACCGGACCAAGTCACGATATACGACATGTACTGGTCTCATCGGATTTTACTAACCGACCCGTGTTAGTAAATCTTGACCAGAAACTTTATTTAAGGATATACATCTAATAGCACGCTTCCCAATGTCAATTACAAATGCGTTGTAACTGCACACTATACTGTAAATCCTAGGGTCTTTGTCTAGTATACATTTATCACTAAACCAGATTCAGTTTCAATCTAATCGTAATCAGATATCTAATCATAATTAGATCGAATAAGTGTATAAAAGACAAGGGTGCTACCGTTAAAATTAGTAATATTATGGAAAATGAAATTGTCTGTATTTATGAATCGGGCATAAATACGATCCGGATTGGCACTCAGAGCACCAACCCTAACAGTAACACCTAAAGGCGGTGAAATTATTTAAAAAACTAATCAGGCTTTTATTTATTAATCAGACATCTTGCCTCAGTAGGCAGTGATTGTTCGCGTCAAATGGTAGAGCTTGATTTAGTTTAATAAAAAAAAATGATAAAGCTTTTACTTAGTAATCGGAAATCTTGCCTTGGTAAGCAGTGATTGTTCGCGTAAAACGGTAATACAAAATAAGTTCGTTTTTGTAGCCTCCTTAACTCGAGCAATTAAGTCCGTAAGGGTGTCTGTAGGCATTGTATTTTTGCATGTGATACCCGATGATGAGTCTCAGTTGGAGGCACTACTTTTTTTAGTCATGGAAGTTGGGGAAGCGGTCGTCAGAAGGGAGTTGGTATTTCGTTATATTTTTATTCACTTGTTTAGCGTCAAGCTCACTTGCTAGACCTCTGTTTAGAGCACCCTTGGCCTAAAAAAAACCCAAAACCCTTTTAATATAGCCCATACACACTTAACACACTCACCAAGCCACCACACACCAAGCCAAACCAAGCCCACACCACAACTAGGCCCACACGCCCATATCACCCTAAATTACATCCCAATTAAATCAAATATTAAATTAAATATTAATTAGATAATGTAATTGAATTAAATAAAATAATTAAACCATTTACCAATTAAATAAAACATAAAAATTAATTAAACCAAATTAAAATATTGTAACTTCCTAATCCAAAATATCATATACTAAATTAAAGAAATATCATGCCTAATTAAAGCACTCATAACCAATTTAAAGATATTGACTTCCTAATCTAAACCAATCTTGTCTCCATAAAATCCATTGCTTTCCTTCTTTAACACTAAATCAAATCCCTTCCTTGTGAGACAAGGAGAAGCCTTAGCCCTTCTCTATATAAACAAAGCCAAACTAAGCCTCTCACTCTCTCTCAATTCACGCCCAACTCTCTCTAATCTCTTACAATTCACAGCAATAGCACCATAACAAGTAAAGAATAATTCTCTTCATCTCCTCCACTCACCAAGCCGAAACCAGCCCCATACAGCAGCCCTCCATTACCGAAAATTTTAACCCCCATAAACACCTTAGATCACCGAAAAATATAGCCCCAAAACAGTCCTCACAAGTGCCGAAAATCACAGCCCCATACAACCCCTAAACACCATCCAATTACCGAAAACAACTGCCCCTGGAACTGCAGTAACATTGCCGAACATTAACCCCTAAAACAGCAGCAAAATCCTCTTAAAACAGTCCATAAAATCCTTAAAACAGTAACATAAAAAAACTACACTCTAAGCCTCCTTAAACAACCGAAAAACACAGCCATTGAACCTCTAAAAACACAAAAAACAATAGCTTTGAAGACCTGAAACAGTAAGCAAAAAATACAGAGGAAACATCAGCAAAACGGAGGTCAAACAGCAAGCAAAACAGCAAAACGGTGAGCTAAGACGCTAATCCAGTGAACCGGAGAAGTTGATGAGCTTTTACCCTTCCGATCTCCGCGAAACGAAATTCCGAAAATCGGCAAAAAAGGTTAGACCTGAGGGTATTTTTCACACTCGTTTTCAATTTATTTTTATTATTTATTGAGTATTGTTCGCATGATTATTATGTTAAAATGCATGTTGTGGCCCTTGAGTAGATAAATATGCATGTATTACGAAATATTGTATGTTGTGGCCTCGGAATAAAATGAAAGATGTGTCAACTCTCGCGGTATATCGGATGGAAACCCGGACATAAATTTCATAGCCGATTCCGAATTGACGGTAGTATGATCTGTACTCGGGATACAACTCCACGTACCGCTTGAGTAAACGCCACATTCTTTTGTTTTATATTGCTTTGATTTATTTATTATTCGTCATTTAAATTCCGCATGTTACTTGTTTATGCATGATGTGATCGAGCGCATGGGCTTAGTAAGTTGGATTAAAGGTCCCCTATTTGGAGGAGTTAAAACCATTTACCACGATGCTTTGCCGCGCCGGTTGATGTATGTTCGGTTGAATGTACGATATGTTCAATCGGGCATACTAAGTTTGATATTATTGTCTTTATTCTTTGTATGCATGATGCGATCGAGCGCATGGGCTTAGTAAGTTGGATTAAAGGTCCCCTATTTGGAGGGGTTAAAACCCTTTACCATGATGCTTTGTCGCGCCGGTTGATGTTTGTTCGGTTGGATGTAAGATATGTTCAATCGGGCATACTAAGTTTGATATTATTGTCTTTATTCTTCATATGCATTATGCGATCGAGCGCATGGGCTTAGTAAGTCGGATTAAGGTCCTCTATTCTGAGGGGTTAAAATCCTTTACCACGATGTTTTTCCGCACCGGTTGATGTATATTCGGTTGAATGTAAGATGTGTTCAAACGGGTATACGAAGTTTCATATAGTTATCTTTATCTTTGTACGCATTGTAATGAAAAGCGCATGGGCTTATTGTGTTGGACTAAAAAGGTTCTCCATTTGGGGGAAGAAAAGCCTAAAAGGCTACCTTTACCACGATATTTGCCGCGTCTTTCATACATTGATTACATCATCTATCCATGTCTTGGCTCGATCTATTACCATTGGTACACCCATATTATTAGCCCTTGCACTTTCCTTTGTTCACACACAAACCAGAACCCTCATTCACGTTAAGACCTAAGCCCCTTCACGCTAATCATACCTTCACCCACTCAGCCTCAGCCCACGCGTAAAGCCATTTATACCATTCACGCCATAAAGCCATTATCCTAACGCCACAGCCCTCTCAAACACTTAAGCCTGACCACCGTGCAAAACTGCCTCCCTCACTGCACGAGAAAACCCCTGCCTTTTTGCCCACACATTGCCGCACCTAACTCCCTATAAATCATTTCATATTTCCGTGAAAAGAACCCCCCAAGAAGCCCAATTTCACGCACACAACCAGCACCAAATCTGCCCACAAAATAATAGACCTTTGCCAATCAAATACAAAGCCACAAACACTCAAAACAGCAGCCCCCTTTTACGCATCATGCACCTCTAAAACAACCTCGAACTACATCACAATACCCCCAAAAAAGGACCCACACATGTGTTTTTGTCAATTCTAGATATCTTTGCCGCGCTTCTTGCCATGTCATTTATTTTTTAGAACAGCATTGCTCTATTCACGCATGTATTATGAAATCCGATTTAGTCATCCTTATCTTTGTACGCATCGTAATGAAATGCACATTTATTCCATTGGTTGCATCATTTACCTTAGTCTTGGCTTAACGTATTACAATTCATATATCCATGTTATGATAGCATTTGAGTATTATTTCTTGTGGTATATCGGATGGAAACCCAGACATAAATTCCGTAGCCGATTCCGAATGGACGGTAGTGTGGTCTGTACTTGGGATACAATTCCACGTACCACTTGGAAAAGTGCTCACATGTGTGTTTGTGTCCATAATAGTTATCTTCTTTTGCACCACGTCATAGCATGCTTACTTCAATGCCTAATTGCATCCTTAATTGTCTTTTTGCATTATGAACTTAGTTGACTCTTTTATTTACGTATGGACATGTAATGGCTATTTGTTTATGCTTCCGCACGTATAAGTATGATATGTCTATAAAATCACATGTTCGCCATTATTTGATTCGCTTTTGTGTGTGCTTGCGGGTTTAGTGTGTGCTTGTGTTTCCATGAATACAATATGCCAATAAAGTTGTATGTTCGTTGCTACTTTGATTTACTTTCAAGCATGCAATCTTAGATGTAAGATATATGCAAATTAAGGTGTAAGTTTTATTTTTGCGCATATGAACTTAGAAGCATGATACTCTTGGAAATAAGTGTTACTTAAGCTTGATTAAATGATTACACAAATCCTTTCATTACAAGTGACATAAGTAAGGGACCATTCCGAACCCAACGGTTTGAGGTCTTCCCTTGCGAGGGGTGAGTGCGACCTTAAATCTCATTTTCCCGGTTCACATCGGGTGGCGACTCCATTATTCTCCGGTTTAGTCCCCCGTGGCTACTCCGTACTCCCAACCGGGCCGCGAGCCCGGAATAGCATGTGTCGTCTAGTTTCTATGTTCCTACAGTGTCTTAACACCTAGTGCCCTAAAACCAACTGGTTTAGGAATCACTAGCCTAAAGCTCTTTTCAAGGGTTAAAAAGAAAGCTTAAAGAAATCAGACACCTTTTTTTTATATCTGAGATCCGAGGAATTAAGTCGGTAGGGGTTTCTTAACACCTAGTGCCCTAAAACCAATTGGTTTAGGAGTCCCTGGCCCAAAGCTCGATACAAGGAGTGAAGATGTATTTGTAAATAAACTTTCATTCCCAAAAGCTGCGAACTCTAATATATTTTTAGGACAAAAATATTACTCTCTTTTCAATAAATACCTGTGAATATTGTGGGCACAATCAATTGATTAATACCTTGTTTTATTAGTATATGGAAGAATGATAAAAAGAACAAAAGAATTTATTTATTTGATCATTTAGAAAGAAAGAAAACAATTGTTAACTTGGATAAGAATCTTTTTATTTTAGTTTTCGCTTGAATTACTAGGGACTAGTAATAACCTGGTTGGGGGTGTGATGAACACTAAAAAGTGCATATTTATTATACGAAAAATTAATCATTTAACACGCATAGTTTCACTAATCCCTTGAATTTGACATATCTATGAAATAATATTTTACATTATATTTTGTATAATTTTATTGTGTATTTTTATTATTTGGTAGGTAAAATACTGCTCGGAAGCTCGATAAAAACCAGACTTGGAAAAGGGGAAAAACAAAAAATCAACAGCAGCGTCGCGACGCGCAAGGCAGCAACGTCGCAATGCGCCCATGAAGACAAAGACATCGTGAGCACCGCTTATCACGTCGCGACATGCATGACTTTAGCGTCACAACACGCTAATCTTCCAACACGTGTCTACAATTGGCATCCGCATCGCGACGCGTGGATGAAATCTTGCCTATAAATTGAAGCTTCAGGTAGAAGAAATTTTCATACTTTCTTTCTGAATTCTCTATAGATTTTTGGTGAGAGAGTGTCTTGTGTGTTTATTTATTTAAGCTTTATGTAATGTCTTTTTCTTTCAGTAATAAAATTACGAGTGTTTTTAATTACAAAATGAGTAGTTAATTTCTTTTAGCTAGGGTAAATTGTGAAGCTTTTATAATGAAAACTTAAATCAATCTCGCTTATATTAAAATAAATAAATTGAAATCTAAAGATTAAAACTTTATTTAAATCTGGATTAGTTATTGACGTATCTTGCTACTGCCTATATGGCTGGTTTTATATGTTTTGGCATAACTAAGTACCTAACTGGACTTGTTATCGACAGAAATGAACACCACTTATATGGTTGGTTTTATATCTTTTGGCATAATTAATTCCTGAGATAAATTAATTGGGTAACAAGGACAATTTATAGATTATAATAAAGCGAGATTTCTAGATTTGAAATGTTAAAAGTAGATCCCATAACTCCAGTATTTTATTTTATTATTGATTATTGACCTAAAATTTTCCAACTACTTCAACAAATCAAACTTTTTTCTTTTCACTCTACTTATCATTCTATTTTACTAAATCCATTCCCTGTGGATCGACCCCGAACTTACCAGGTTATTTTATTAATTCGACACTCTTATACTTGGGAGTAAAGAACCATTTTTTGAGCGTTTCAGCCAACATCATTCATATTTTATAGAACCTAAGTTATACATCAATATGACTAAGATGTGATATCAATATTGTGCTACAGCTATTGAGTTCTCCAAGTATTTATAGATCAAATCCAAAATACTATACTGACAACTACAGGCACAATATTAATATCAAAACTTCTAATTTAAACAGTTACTATATGTAGAACACAGAAATCGGCGACGCTGTTCCAGTCTCGTGGCCTGGTCGGGAGTATGGAATAGCCCGCTGGGGACTAAACCGGAGAAATAAAATGGAGTCACCACCCAGTGTGAACTGGGAAAATGATTTAAGGCCGCACTCACCCCTAGCAAGGGAAGACCTCAAACCGTTGGGTTCGGAATGGTCCCTTACTTATGCCCCTTGTAATGAACGGATTTGTGCAATAATTTAACCAAGTCTACGCAACATACATTTGCAAAAGTAATCTACGTCTAAATTCCTATACGACCTAAATCTAAGTTTGCATGCTTAAAAGTAAATCGAAATAACGGCAAGCACTCAATCTCATAAATTCATTAAATTGATAAATGCGGAAATATAAGCAATAATAAACGTAAATTAAATGCGAAATAATAAAAGACTAATAATACGAAATAAATGCGTAACAATAAATATGTGACCAAAGAATTTGGTCGTTTTCAATGTAGGACTTCACATACCCGGTTAGACGTATTCCACGTCAACCAAGCATGTCGTGTCCGGGACAACGAAATAAAATATAATAAAGGGTGCCCTCAGGTCTTACCTTTTAAGTCGCTTCTCGGGAGTGCATTGGGACATCGCCGGAAGGGTTAGCGTTTCTGCTATTTTTACTGGTTTATTATTTTCTCTGTTTTCACTGGTTCACTGTTTTCACTGGTTCGCTGTTTCCGCTCGCTGTTTTCTCTATTTCCTCTATTTTCACTAACTATTTCCGCTCGTTGTTTCCTCTATTTTCACTTGCTATTTTCTCTGTTTTTACTGCAGTTTTGTTCACTGTTTTGGGGCCTTTTTGTCTTGGTTTTGGCTCAATTTTGGGACTGATTTTTTGGTATTGTTTTAGGGTTATTTTGGGTTGATTTGGAAACTGTAATACTACAAGACGTAGGAATAAGGGAAGCAAAAATAATAATAATAAAAAAAAACTTGCTAATGTTCAACAAAATGCCCAGCTGCCATCAGAGTCTATTAATTTCTCAGTATGCTGTTTATCGCCGGCCCCGTCAACATTTTCCATCGGAGGCAATGTCTGCATGCAAAAGAATAAAGCCTCATTAAATCTTTTTATCAAACATTTTATATGCAATCAAGAATTGGGGCATCAAACTCCTGAGTCCATGGTTCAAGTTATTATCTACTCTTTCAGTTGCTTCAGCAAACCGGTTCCATGGTCCGGTTCCGGTTCCGATCATTTTGGAACCGGAACCTACCCGAATAAAATCGGTTCCTTTATTTTTGGAACCAGAACCTACCCAATTACAACCGATTCCGGTTCCAAACCCGGAAAATCAGTCTGGTTCCAAACCCGGAAAATCGGTCTGGTTGCTCACCCCTAGGATTTAGGGTTTATTATTTTTGTGTTGTGGACGTTAGAATGGAGAGAGGAGAGGGTAGGTTTAAGGTGTTATTTTTAGGTTTGGACCATGGATAAATTTTAAAACAGAGGTCTAACGAGCAAACCCGAGGCCGAGCAAGCGAATAAAATCCAACAGGGGATTGATCCTCGAATTCCCTTCCGACGTCCGTTTTCCACAACTTCCACAACTTAAAAGGTGGTGCCTCCGTTCGAGGCTCATCATCAGGACTTATATGCAAAAATGCAGTGCCTACAGTAGCCCCCACTTTGATGGGATTTGTACAGTGTGTGACAATGACAATCCTATCAAAGTTTGTGCAATGCATTTTTACTTACCTGGCTCGCCAGCTGCCACCTGACTTGCCTTTTGCTTTGAATTGAGTTGATTTTGTTGTGACATACTCGGCGTGCTAAACCCCATACCCGAGGCGTCGCGGTTGCGTCTCCATACCCAGAGTGTCGCAGTTGTGATGATTGTCCATTTCCGAACTGTGCTCAATTTCGGAGTGCCCTCTCCGGCATCTGATGTGATAGTGGTCCATTACCGAACCGTGCTCCATTTTCGGAGTGCCATTTTCGGCGTCTGATGAGATAATAGCCCATTTTTGAACCGTGCTCTATTTTCGGAGTGCCATTTTCGACGTCTGATGATATGATGGTCCATTTCTGAACCGTGCTCCATTTTCGGAGTGCCATTTTCGGCGTCTGATGAGATGATGGTCCATTTCTGAACCGTGCTCCATTTTCGGAGTGCCATTTTCGGCGTCTGATGTGATGATGGTCCATTTCCAAACCGTGCTCCATTTTCGGAGTTCCATTTTTGGCGTCTGATGAGATGATGGTCCATTTCCAAACTGTGCTCCATTTTCAGAGTGCCATTTTTGGCGTCTGATGAGATAATAGTCCATTTCCGAATCGTGCTCCATTTTCGGAGTGCCATTTTCAGCTTGTTCATTCCCGAACTGTGCTCCATTCTCGGAATACCATTCTCAGCTTGTTCATTCTCGAACTGTGCTCTATTCTCGGACTGCCATTCCCGGCTTGTTCATTCCCGAACCTTGTTCCATTCTCGTAGTGCCATTCCCGGCTTGTTCATTCCCGAACTGTGTTCCATTCTTGGAGTGCCATTCTCGGCTTGTTCATTCCCGAACTGTGTTCTATTCTTGGAGTGCCATTCTCGGCTTGTTCATTCTCAAACAATGTTGAATGTTGGTTTTATTCCCCGAGCTGCGTTGACTGTGGGCTTTATTTCCTGGGCTTCATTCTCAAAACTGCTGATAATACGGGCTTTGCCCCCCTGGGATTCATTCCCGAAAACCGCTGATAATAAGGGCTTCGCCCCCTGGGATTCATTCCTGAAAACTCTTGGTGATGTGGGCCTCAACCCTGGGATTCATTCCCGAAATTGATGATAGTGTGGGCCTCGACCCTGGAATTCATTCCAAAACTCTTAAGATGCGAGCCTCGACCCTGGGATTTATTCCCGGATTCATTCTAAAACTCTGACGATGCGGGCCTCGACCCTGAGATTCATTCCCGGATTCATTCCAAAATTCTGATGATGTGGGCCTCGACCCTATGATTCATTCCAAAATTCTGACAATGTGGTCCTCGACCCTGGGATTTATTCCCCAAACTGCTGATAGTGTGGGCCTCGACCCAGGGATTCATTCCTGAAACTGTTGACGATGTGGGCCTCGGCCCTGGATTCATTTCAAAATTCTGACGATGTGGTCCTCGACCCTGGGATTCATTCCCCAAACAGCTGATAATGTGGGCCTCGTGTTGGATAATTATGACCCATAGCATCACTATTTGTACAGATCATGGTGTTGTTGTACAAATTAACTATGTGACAAAGAGATTGCACTCTAATCATTTGCGATTAGATCACCTAGATGTATAAATGATAGGAGGTCCCTATGATTAGTTCCTGGATTGAGATGATATGAGACATTATCAGTCCACGAAGGATTAATCATTAAATATCCCTAGTCGTAGTATTATCGAGACTGGACATCGATAATGCGGAATAGACTAGTATTACACTTGTGCGTGTTATGTGAGATCATAACGGCATAGTTCTCATATATTTGGGTATAGGATACTCATGCAAGTGTAATAGGAGGTTGTGTTTTACCAATGGTACGGAAAACAGCTTCACTCTGGATAGACCCCTCGGAATTCCATTGGTAGTATGACTATGTGTCTATGGAAGTCCGAAATCAGGGTAGGTGTATTTGGTCTTAACCTGAGACTTGCATCGCTAATACTTGCGACAATCGGTATGCTTTAGTTTTGGTCGTCCAGGGCTTTAACCGGTTCTGTGTACGCCAATGCTGGGTATATTGAGAATCGTAGAGTATTGGGTGTGATGTCAAGATGGAAGTGTCACTCCAGTCATAGTGGAGATGATGTCACGTAGGATACGGTACTAGTGCTCTTAAGTACTGCAGTCATCGGGATATTATGACTAGGTCATGTATATCCGATAATAGAGACTAGTTACCAGACATCCGACATGTGCTTCGTACGGGGCAGACACGACTCCAGCCCCAGGCCTAGCACGTGACAATCTGATACTGGATCGCAATACGCAATACTACGTATACTACGCCTGACATAGATTATATATTCCAGTAAGAATATTTCTGGAGAATTGGGTAGGCACGGTGCTTTGCTAGATGCCAACCATGTCTTGTAAATCGGTAAGCACGTGGTACGAGGTACGCACGTATTCGGATAATCCGATGACCGTATTTACTGCCAACATATCCAGGGATCTCTTGGGTCGCTTCCCAAAGATTCACCGATGACAGTTGATTTAAATTAAAATTAATCTGGGATTAATTAAGAGAGAAAATTAATCTGGGATTATTAAGATGGAGAAAATTAATCTAGGATTAATTGAGGTATTATTTAATCTGGGATTAAATGTGTTCGGAAGAGAGAGAACGCGATTAATTTGGAATTAATCGGTAGAATAAATTTAATTGTTAAATTTGATTTTTCTATTTAATTTATTCGTATGGGCTAAAATTAATATATCAGATATATTAATATGAATTGGATTTCATTACGAAATTAAAGTTGGACTTTAATGCGAACGAGCGAATTAATTTAGAATTAATTCGTAGACGACATTTGTAATATATTTGCGAGGCATCCTTATTTAATTAAATTAGATTTAATTATTTAGCGATGAAAGTTCGTTTAATTAGATTAAACGGAACCGAGCCGCGGCAAATGTTCGTAGAGATATTTGAATTTTGAATTCAAATGTGGGGCCCACTTTAATGTGGTAGTTGGGAGGGTAGTTGGCATTTATGCCAAAACCACTTACTTTCCAACCACTTGGTTTAGGTGAAACCAAATTACCCCAACAACATGGTTTTGGGTAAATGGGTAAAACCCTTTAACAAAACCAAAAGGCCTTCTCTCTCTCTTCACTCAACACAACACTTGGAACAAAGAAAAACCCTAATACACAAGGTGTTTGGGCGTGAACTTGGAGCTCCATGGGCGTGAGCTTCTTATCTCTTTCTCTTTGATTTTGTGGCAAAATCAACAAAGCTAGCACTTGGAGAAATCAACTAAGGTGATAGGGAAACTACTTCAAGAGTTGGAATCATCACTTAAAGCTTGGATCTTGGAGATCTCTTCTCAAAATTTTAAAGCTCAAATCCGTTCATTGTAAGTATATTCCGCAACTTATTTTGAATTTATGAACACCTTTACATGCTTATTAGATCCTTGGCATGTTCTAGGAACACTAACACCTCGACCCAGGGATTCATTCCCCAAAGTGTTGATGATGTGGGCCTCGACCCAATGACTCATCCCAAAACTGCAACTGATGTGCGGGCCTCGACCCTGGGACTCATCCCCAAAACTGAAATTGATGTGGGCCTCGGCCCTGGGACTGTTGGACAAAATGACCCATAGCGTCACTATTTGCACAGATCATTGTGTTGTTGTAGCAAATTAACTATGTGACAGGGAAATTGCACTCTCATCATTTGTGATTAGATCACCATAGATATATAAATAAAGAGAGGTCCCTATGATTAGTTCTTGGACTAAGAATGATATGAGACAGTATCAGTCCCCGAAGGTTTAATCATTAAATATCCCTAGCCGGAGTATTATCGAGACTGGACATCGATAATGCGGAATAGGCTAGTATTGCACTTGTGTGCGTTGTGTGGGCACAACGACATAGTTCTCATATATATAAGTATCGGATACTTATGCAAGTGCGATAGGAGGTCGTGTTTCACCGATGGTACGGGAAACAGCTTCGCTCTGGATAGACCCCTCGGAATCCCATTGGTATTATGACTATGTGTCTATGGGAGGCCGAAATCAAGGTAGGTGTGTATAGTCTTAACCTGAGACTTACATCGCTAATACTTGCGATAATCGGTAGAATTTGGTCTTGGTGGTACAGGGCTTTAACCGGTTCTGCGTACACCACTTCTGGGTTTATTAGAGAGTCGTAGTGTATTGGGTGTGATGTCAAGACGGAAGTATCACTCCAGTCAAAGTGGAGATGATCTCACGCAAGATACGGTATTAGTGCTCTTAAGTGCTGGCCGGCCATCGGGATATTATGACAAGGTCATGTATATCCGATTATAAAGACTGGTTACCAGACATCCGAAATGTGCTTCGGACGGGGCAGACACTTATCCAGCCCCAGCCCTAGCACGTGACTATCCGATACTGGGCTGATATACACAATACTACGGTATACTGCGCTTGATACAGATCTATATATTCCTGTAAGAATATTTCAGGAGAATTGGGTAGGCATGGCGCTTTGCTAGAAGCCAACCTTGTCTTGTAAATCGGTATAAACATAGTACGAGGTACTTACGTGTTCGGATAGTCCGACGACCCGATTTACTTTACTGCCACATATCCGGAGATCTCATGGGTCGCTTCCCGAAGATTCACCGATGACGTATAACTCGCACTTAATTAATCTGGGATTAATTAGAAGAGAGAGAAAATTAATCTGTGATTAATCACTGAGATATTTTATCTAGGATAAAATATTAATTAAAGAGAGAGAACGATTAATTTGGAATTAATCGATAAAATAATATATTTGATATATTATTAGAAATTGGATTTTGACGCGGAATTGAAATTAGATTTTAATTCGGGCGAACGAATTAATTTAGAATTAATTCGTTAGCGACGTGAATAGTGATTTCGCTAGGCGTAATCATTTAATTACGACGCGACGGAAAATTCGTTAATTTGGAATTAGCGAACCCGAGCCCGGGATTATTTGCGAGCGCATTCGCATTTCGAATTCGAGTGCGGCACGCAAGTCAAATCGTGCGTCAAATCGCTAGTCACATCAAGCGTCAAATCAAATGTCACTTTGAGTGATGTGACATGTTGTCACTTGATTTGAGTGATTGATGTGGTTGTTGAAAAGGCATTAATGGGCTTTTGCTTTTTGACTTTTTGTAAATGAAAAATGCTTTTATTTATTTGTTTTTTGTTTTTGGAAAATGAAATAAATATATAAAGCATTTTTTTCTTTATTTCTCTCTCTCTCAATCGGTTTCTATGAAACCCTTTTTCCCTCCTCTTTCTCTATTCTCCTCTCACGCTTCAAGCCGATTTCTTCTCCAAAAATTCTGGTTTGACCGAATCAGTGAGAGAGAGAAGCAAGAAGGAGTAGTACTAGCACACACATGGGTTATACATAGGTGATAGGGAAACGAATTTATGAGCTTGGAATCGGTTTTGGAAGCTTGAAGCTTGGAGCTTCAATGGTGTTCATCAATGGCCGATCATGGAGGAGACAAAACCAGTGAAACCGAGCAGCCCACTGCATGAGAAGCCACTGCCGAGCTTGGAGGGAGCAGGAAGGAAACGATCTTGTTCTTCGCATCTCAAACCGTACAATGTGAGTTATGTTTCCGCCTTACTCCTTTGATGTGTTCATACGAATTTTATGCTTGATTTCATGATTCTTGGGACCTATATTAGAACTCAAAATGGTATCAGAGCCTTGAACAAGCATGAAAAAGTATTTTAATTTAAGATTGATTGGATCAATTTGTTGAAATTGTGTTTGGAACAAATTTCCCCAATTTTTTATGTTGGCATAAAGTGACAAATTTGGGTAAACTTGATTTTGAGCATATTTTGTGAAATTGGATGAATGAGAATGCTTAAAGTATGTTTATTTAAGATTGATTGGATCAATTTGTTGAAATTGTGTTTGGAACAAATTTCCCCAATTTTTTATGTTGGCATAAAGTGACAAATTTGGGTAAACTTGATTTTGAGCATATTTTGTGAAATTGGATGAATGAGAATGCTTAAAGTATGTTTAATTTAAGATTGATTGGATCAATTTGTTGAAATTGTGTTTGGAACAAATTTCCCCAAATTGCTTATGTTGGCCGAAATTAAAGAACCTAAATTTCTTGGTGATTTTGTTTGTTTGATCATTGGATGACTTAAAACAATTGGGTAATGTTGTTTTGAAGTTCAATTTGATTGAATTTTGATTTGGAACATTTTTTCCAAATTAAAGTGGCTTGGCCGAATTCAATTGAATTTGAAATTCATTGTGTTTTTTGATTTTAATTCATTGGATGAATTGAATTGATTTGGGAAATGATGATTGTGGATTCAATTGGATTGAAACCGAATCGGATTGGAAAAACCCCTAATTGCCAAGACTTTAAGCATGTAAATTGCGTTTGATTTTAATAAATTGTGTTGGACATTATTTGATGTAGAAATGCATGATAAAGTATGCTAATTGATATTTTAGAAATATTAATTGGGTGGTCAATTGTGCATTACACTTAGGTTAATTAATTATGGAATTTGGAATTTTATAAGTTAATTAATTGGGCTTATTTTGGAAATTGGGCCTTAAGGTTGTAATTGGGCTTTTGGGCTTTGTTGTACAAAGTTGTGTTTAGGCAAATTTGGTTGGATCCAATTGGGCCCAAAACCGGATCCATAAAGTCCAATTATGACTTAATGGACCTTAATTATTTAATTGGGCCTAATGGGCCAAAATTAATTTAAAGGCTTATGGGGTAACTCCCGGATTGGATTTTGGTTATCCGTTTGACCCGAGTTGACCAAAAGTCCACGCCTTAAGAAATTAATTAAAAGCCCATTGGACTTTAATTAAATAAACATTAGATGTTAATTGGGCTTTGAGACCCATTGCGATTAAATTTAGAATTTAAGTCGTAAAGGTTCATTAAATAAAGTGTAATATTCAATTTGGAATTGAATAGTGAATTAGTATTAAATACATGTTAAATTGGATTTAATGTTGTAGTGTAGTTTAATTTAATTCAAGAATTCGTACTTCAGTACTTATTCGCAAAACGAGTTTGACTCGAGCAAAAATCAAATCGTTGTTTGAACATTGGATGATCACTAATTATCAGATTAATTAATAGGATTAGATTGATTGATAACATGCTTGTATGAATACATGGTTGTGATGCATGAATAATGTATATCGGATGGATATTAGTCGGGTGGGGCAATTTTAGAAATGTTGTAATAAATTTGATTTATTAAATTGGACCTGCGTGTCCAGCCTTATCACCTCTATACTCTTGTATTCTCTTCTCACCTATTCCCCTCAATGTAAATGAGGTTTCTTTAGAAGTGTAGTGTAAACGGGTAGAAGTAAATACATGTGCTAGCTTTGGAGAGAGAAAATGAGAGATTTGATCTAGGATCAATGTAAAGTATCCATCCGCATATCATTATTATTTTATTTCATATGCGCTTTATTATGTGTTTAGAATGCATGTTTAAGGGTGTATGATGATGAGACCTTAATAAAGATAATAAATTGGTAGCCAATTTGCACGCGAAAAACCCTCGCTCAATATCAAGTGTTTTTCCTTCGATTGAGTGATTCTCACTCAAGATCCGAGATTGGCATTGGGTTGTTGGCCAAAGTCAAGCCCTTGTCCGTCGAAGATGTGTTTGAATCACGAAGGCTTTGTTCCATATCGGTGTCTTGTCCAAGTTGTGGTTTGTTGGCCAAAGTCAAGACCACTTCTTGTCCATCGACATTGATTACGAAGCTTTCCATGGTCAATGGGTCACACTTGACTGGGATCACTAAGTTTGTTGTGCCAAAGCCAAGGCTTAGTTGATTCAGAGGAAAAGGTTAGGTAATACATTGGATGTATTGGCATATATAAGATATATGTTTAGGATTGGATATCCGCCTACTGGATCTAGGAATTGGATGGGATCCAATTGATCTTCGAGATCTACCTAGTTAATTATCATACAATTTGTTGGCCAAAGTCAAGATTGTGTGATATTTAACGGGATCCTAGCCCACTAGGAAACACGGTTCCCGAGTACTCGACAGAGGGTTAGAGGCTCGCCGAAAAATAGTGGGAGGCAAGAATTGAATTTGCAATACTCGTTCAATTACTCACCATACGCGCTCATTCAATTATTTCGTCGTTAAATAAATGTTAGTTGGACTAATATTTAAATTGTTGTTTTAATAACAGTTGGACTGTATATATTTGATTATAATAATTGGATTATATTATCAATATATTTGAATTAATTAATTTCAGTTTACAGTTGATTTTATAGTTGGCTATAGTAATCAATGTAATGAGGTAATTAATTTAGATATATTTGATTTATAGTTGGACTATTATAATCATTATAATAAATAGTACCACAAATCGTTGATTAAATAGTTGGACTATTGAATCAAGATATAAAATGAAAGATTAGTGTTTAAGACATAATCCTGGTGAAAAGTATTTAACGACTTTAAATTTCAAATTGGGAATAAATTTCAGGATGGTCCTGGAAAAATTAAGTTATTTTATTTGTAAAATAACGTATTATGCATAAGCCCAAAGTAGCAAATAGTAGAGCAATATCTTGGAAGATCATGTAATGATAACTTAAGTGCTTAATCCATAGGTTGTCATAATTATGTTCACAGCTGAGTATAAAATGGATTTTAGATAATTGTGTGGTACATAAAATATATATATTGATGTTCAGAGAATTCTTTTTGAACAGGATACTGACTTCAATTGAGATTTATCTGCAATGAAAACGAGGACGAAAGTCGCGTTTTAACGTGAAGAATCTGATTTAGGACTACCTTCGAGTTAGTACTTAAATTTAGAAACTGTTATAATGAGCTAGTTTGACTAGAAAATGTTGGTTTCTATAATATGTCCCAAACAAAGATTAAGCATGTGAAATACTATAAATGAATATATATAAGACTTGAAGCATGGCGGAATCATACTTACAAAGCTATGTGATGAAGAAGATGATCAAATGGTGAAGCTCCAAGTGTTGGAAGATTCGGCCAAGAGGAGGAAGAAGACTTGAAGCTCCAAGCTTTTGTATTCCAAGCTCTTTGATGGTTTCCCTATCACCTCTTTTGATCCCTTGCTTGTGCTAGCAAAAATGGAGAATAGAAGATCAAATCTTCCTTTGTCCTTCCATGGAGTTCACGGCAATGTGAAGAAATTGAGAGAGAAAGATTTTGTGTAATTGATTTTGTTTACCAAAAATCAATTTATATTTATGCCATATTTTATTAAATTAATAATAAATCTATGACACAAACCATGCAATGGCTTAGAGTGTCAAACACTCAAACTCCATGCAAGCATTTGAGTGTAATGCACACTATCACCATGCAATGCCTTATCAATTAAAATAATGCATATAATGACAAGTGTCATGTGGGCCCCACACGTTTCCAATGAAAGTGGGCCCACGTCCACTCACGCGTTCGGGTTCGATATTTCCGAAATACCGAGCTTACGTCGCGACGTTAATTAAACCGAATTTAAATAAATAATTGCGCCTGGCGAAATTATTATTTACGTCGCTAACGAATTAATTCTAAATTAACTCGTATGCCCGAATTAAAATCTAATTTTAATTTCGCGTCGAAATCGAATTTCGATTATTATATCGAATACAATAATTTTATCGATTAATTCCAAATTAATCGTTCTCTCTCTAAATTAGGCACTTTATCCAAGATAAAGTTTCTCCGCAATTAATCCAAGATTAATTAAGTCCGAATCAAATATCATAGGTGAATCTTCAGGAAGCGACCCAAGAGATCTCCGGATTTTGGCAGTAAATACGGTCGTCGGATAATCCGAACACGTACGTACCTCGTACTACGTCTTTACCGATTCACAAGACAAGGTTGGCTTCTAGCAAAGCGCCATGCCTACCCAATTCTCCAGAAATATTCTTATAGGAATATAAGATCTATATCAAGCGTAGTACCGTAGTATTGCGTACATCGATCCAGTATCGGATGATCACATGCTAGGCCTAGGGCGGGCTGGAGATGTGTCTGCCCCGTACGAAACATATATCGGACATCAAGCAACTAGTCTCTTTAAATCGGACAATCCTGACCTGGTCATATTGTCCCGACGGTTGCAACCTTTTATAGAGTACTAGTTCTGTGCCCTGCGTGATCATCACCTCCATATGTCTGAAGCGATACTTCCATCTTGACATCACATCCAGTACACTACGATTCTCGATAAACCCAGAAGAGGTGTACACAGAACCGGTTAAGGTCCCCAACCACCAAAACCAAAGTTTACCGATTGTCGCAAGTACTAGCGATGTAAGTCTCAGGTTAAGACCATATACACCTACCCTGATGCGGCCTCCCATAGACACATAGACATACTACCAATGGGATTCCGCGGGGTCTATCCAGAGCGAAGCTGTTTTCCGTACCATCGGTAAAACACAACCTCCTATCGCACTTGCATAAGTATCCAATACTTAAATATATGAGAACTATGCCGTTGTGCCCTCACAACGTGCACAAGCGCAATACTAGTCTATTCCGCATTATCGATGTCCAGTCTCGATAATACTACGGCTAGGGATATTTAATGATTAAACCTTTATGGATTGATACTGTCTCATATCATCTCAATCCAGTACTAATCATATGGACTTTCGCCATTTATATATCAAAGTAAATAATAAATTACAAAACGGCAAAAGGCAATTTCATTATCACATAGTTAATTTTGTACAATAATACAATATCATTTACAAACAGTGACGCTATGGGACATAATGTCTAACAATCTCCCACTTGGCCTATAGCCAGTCACTCAAGCATCTAATACCCGAACTATGTATGTGTCGTTCAAAAACTTGCTGAAGACAGCCTTCGTCAGCGGGTCTGCAATGTTTCATCTGATGTGACCTTCTCGACTTTTACATCGCCACGATGTATAATCTCCCGAATCAGATGGTAACGTCGAAGAACATGCTTGGACCGTTGATGAGACCTTGGTTCCTTAGCCTGTGCTATAGCCCCGTTATTGTCACAATACAATGGAACGGGCTCAGCTGCTAACGGAACTACTCCTAATCCGATTAGGAACTTTCGGATCCAAACTGCCTCCTTTGCTGCTTCAGATGCAGCGATGTACTCCGCTTCTGTTGTTGAATCGGCAACAGTATCTTGCTTGGAAGATTTCCAGCTCACTGCTCCGTTATTCAAACAAAAAATGTACCCGGATTGTGACCTGTAGTCATCCTTGTCGGTTTGGAAACTTGCATCGGTATACCCAGATACCGCAAGTTCTCCACCTCCATAAATTAAGAAAGCATCCTTAGTTCGTTTAAGATACTTAAGGATATTCTTAACTGCTATCCAGTGACCTTCACCTGGATCGGCCTGATAGCGACTGCACATGCTCAAAGCATATGAGACATCAGGTCGTGTACATATCATGGCATACATGATCGATCCGACTGCCGAGGCGAACGGTATCCGACTCATGTTGTCTCTCTCTTCCTGAGTCTTAGGACACATGTCCTTAGACAGAGAGGTACCACGTACCATTGGAACCAATCCCTCTTGGATTGTTCCATGTTGAATCGCTTCAACACTTTATCAATGTATGTACTCTGGGAGAGTCCAAGCAGCTTTCTAGATCTATCCCGGTAGATCTTTATTCCAAGAATAAAGGCTGCTTCTCCCAGATCTTTCATGGAGAATTTTAATGAAAGCCAAGCTTTCACCGACGTTAGCATGGGAATGTCATTGCCTATCAGCAATACGTCGTCGACATAAAGGACAATAAAAGTAAGTGCTCTCCCACTAACCTTCTTGTATACACAAGGGTCATCTGCGTTTTGCACGAAATCATATTCTTTTATGATCTCATCAAAACGCTGATTCCATGACCGTGATGCTTGCTTCAATCCATAAATGGATCGATTTAACTTACAAACCTTGTTTGCAAGTCTTGGTACGATAAAACCGTCAGGCTGTTGCATATAAACATCCTCCAAAAGGTTTCCGTTAAGGAAAGCGGTTTTAACGTCCATCTGCCATATCTCGAAGTCGAAATATGCAGCTATTGCAAGCATTATCCGAATGGATTTAATCATGGCAACGGGTGAGAAGGTTTCGTCATAATCAATACCGTATTGTTGACGATACCCCTTCGCTACAAGCCTAGCTTTGTACGTTTGTACGTTGCCATCCATGTCGGTCTTCTTCTTGAAGATCCATCTGCATCCAATAGGCTTTACGCCTTCTGGTGCATCAACCAGTGTCCAAACTTGGTTGGCGTACATGGAATCCATCTCGGACTTCATGGCTTCTTGCCATAAAGCGGAATCGATATTTCGTATCGCTTCCTCATACGTAGCCGGCTCATTATCCTCAATAAGATTAATATCTACATGAGGTGAGATCAGGAACCCATACCTCTCAGGTACTGTTCTGACTCTCTCCGACCTACGCGGTCCTTGTGTATGTGAAGTTTGTGGTACAGACTCATCCTGGACGGTCTGTTCTTGTTCCGTCGTTGATTCATTGCCAGGAACAGTATCACTACGATCTTCATCGAGTTCTACTTTCCTCCCACTTACCACTGCATTTATAAAATCCTTCTCAAGGAAAAATGCTTGTAGAGCAACAAATACTTTGTTCTCTTGTGGGTGATAGAAGTAATATCCTTTGGTTTCCCTAGGATATCCTACAAAAAGGCATTTATCAGTTTTGGGTTCAAGTTTGGTACTTTCCAAACGTTTAACATATGCCCAGCATCCCCAAATCTTCAGGAAAGAGAAACCTGGTTTCCTTCCTGTCCATATCTCATATGGAGTCTGTTCAACAGACTTCGACGGTACTTTATTCAAAATAAGTATAGCACTGTTTAATGCGTATCCCCAGAAGGATATTGGTAGCTCAGTGCGACTCATCATTGACCTTACCATGTCCAACAAGGTGCGGTTTCTCCGTTCGGACACACCATTAATTGCGGTGTTCCAGGAGGAGTCCACTGTGAAAGAATACCATATTCTTTCAAGTAATCTTGAAACTCATAACTTAAGTATTCGCCACCACGGTCTGACCGTAATGTCTTAATACTCTTCCCTGTTGTTTTTCTCCACTTCGTGTCGAAACTCTTTGAATTTCTCAAAAGTTTCCGACTTGTGTCTCATAAGATACACATAACCGTAACGAGATGCATCATCTGTAAAGGTTACGAAGTAGTGAAATCCACCTCTAGCCTGGCTAGACATGGGCCCGCATACGTCAGTATGAACGAGAGCTAACAGTTCTGTGGCACGTTCACCTTTACCGCTAAAAGGTGATTTAGGCATTTTGCCTAAAAGACAAGATTCGCAGACGTCATATGAATTGGGATCAAATTCGTCCAAGTACCCACTCTTCGAAAGTGTGGATATGCGAGTCTTGTTAATGTGTCCTAGACGACAATGCCACATATAAGCTTCATCTTTTAGATTACTCCTTTTGAGCCTTTTGTTTGTCATTTTAGGAGATTCATTTATATTCAAAATATAAAGACCGTTATTTGCAACAGCTGTGCAAATTTCTGCATCATTTTTATATAAATAACACCCAGTGTTTCTAAATACAAAAGTGTAACCCTGCTGGGTTAACAAGGATACAGATATAATATTCCTAGTTAAACTAGGTACAAAATAACAGTTTAAAAGTTTAAGTACATGCCCTGAGGGCAGTTCTAAAACAAAAGTCCCTACGGCCAAAACAGCAACTGGTGTTCCGTTTCCGACCCGTAGATCCATCCCTGTCGCCAGCACCTGCTATCATGCAGATCCTGCACATCAGTACAAATATGAGCACCACAACCAGAATCAAAAATCCAATTTTTAAAACTAGAAGTATTCATATTTATCTCAATAACAAACATACCAGAGGCGGTAGCCTTGCCACCTTGATATCCTCCTTCTGCACAATGCTCATTTGGCAGTCACGTTTCCAGTGACCCCTTTTGCCGCAGTTGAGGCAGATGTCGCGAGATTTGTCCTTTGGCTTCCTAGAAGCCACTGTCAACTTGCCTTTGCCCTTCTTTTTGAACTTCCTCTTCCTCGCACCTCCAATTGCCTTGGGCCTAGCCTTTGGCGCATGAGAGGTCGATGCATAATGCGCCTCGCGCTTGCTCCCCTTTAGGAGTTCCCTTTCGGACTCCTTCAGCACGGACAACAACTCTCCAAGAGTGTCGTCAGTATCCATCAACTTATAGTTGACGATGATTTGTTTCCAAGTATCGGGCAGCGATTGTAATATCATATCAATCGTCAGCTCTGCCTCCAAGACAATGCCCATATTGGCAACTCATCTATGTCAGCGATCATTTGAGTCCCGTGGGCCTCAACTGATGCGCCATCTGTCATCCGGGAGCGGAAGAGTTTCCTTACTAGCTCGTACCTCTTCATCCGCTTGTTAGTGCGGTGAAGATCACGCAATCTTGCCATCATGTTATAGGGATCCAAGTCCCTGTTTTGGCGTCTGAAATGCTGGGTCATTGCAGCTAGCATAACTGACTGAGCTTGGTCACAATCGTCACTATGAGTCTTCCATAACTCTAGCTCCAGTGGCTCAGTGGGTTTAGGCGGGAGAGGTCCTGAATAGTATACAGTACCCTCTCAGCCCCAAGCACTATCTTGAGGTTCATTTCCCAGTCGGCAAAGTTTGTCCCTTTGAAGACATTATCGCCCATGATTATGTCGCGGATATTACCTTTGCCAGTCATCTTGACAACTATAGTCCAACTATAAAGTCAACGATGTTATGGGTACAGTCAAACTGTTACAAGTAAAATAACAATATATTAGTCCAACTAATCAATTAAAATATTGACGAAATAATTTTGAAAGACGAGTAAGGCTAATTATCTGAATGAAATTGCAAATTCAATAATAGCCTCCCACTATTTTCTTCAAGTTTCTAACCCTCTGTAGAGAACTCGGGAAATCGAATTTCCTAGTGGGCTAGGATCCCGTTAAATAACACACAACCTTGACTTTGGCCAATAAAAATTGTATGCTATTTAACTTAGGTAGATCTCCATGATCAATTGGATCTCATCCAATTCCTAGATCCGGTTAGGTGGACATCCAAGTCCGAAACATATGTATAATGCCAATGTAACCATTACATTTTCCTAACCCTATCCTCCGAATCATCTAGGCCTTGGCTTTGGCCAAAAACAAACCTAATGATTCCAGTTAAGCGGGACCCATTGACGAGGAAAGTTTCGTAATCAATGTCGTTGGACAAAAAGTGATCTTGACTTTGGCCAATAAAAATCACGATTTGGACAAGACACCGATATGCAACAAAACTCTCATGATTCAAGTACATCCTTGATTGACAAAGGTCTTGACTTTGGTCAAAAACAAACCAATGCCAACTTCGGATCTTGAACAAGAACCATTCAATGGAAGGATATTCGCTTAATATAAATTGAGGGATTTTCGCGTAATTGGCAACCAATTTATTTATCTTTGTTAGGTCTCATCATCATACACCCTTAAGCATGCTTCTAAAACATCATAAAGCGCGTAAAGTAAATTAATAGTGATATGCGGATGGATATATAAACAACTTGTTCCTAGAACAAATCACCCTTTCCTCTCCCCGCTAGCACTATTCTACTCTACCCAATTACATAATACAATAAGAGAAACCTCATTTACATTGAGGGGAATTAGGTGAGAAGAGAATACAAAGAGATAAAGAGATAAGGCTGGACACGCAGGTCCAATTTATAAATTCCAAATTTACAATAATTTCTAAAATTACCCTTTCCCTTCTAATATCCATCCGATATACACTATTCATTCATCACATACATATATATTCAAACAAGACATGCTTTTACAACCAATCTAATCCAATTAATTAGTCTTTGTTAAAGTGATCATCCAATGTTCAAACAACGGTTTGATTTTGCGCGAGTCCAACTCGATTGAGAATAAGTACATAAGGTACGAATTCGCGAATTATATCGAACTACTTATTAAATCTATTTAATTCGTATTCAATACTAATTCATTTATTTAATTCCAAATTAAATGTTTACACTTTTAATGTGCTTTAAAGACTTAGATTCTAAATCTAATCCTATTGGGTCTCAAAGCCCAACTAACATCCAATGTTGAATTTAATTCAAGTCAAATGGGCTTAGAATTGATTTATTAAGGCTTGGGCTTTGGTCAATGTGGGTCAAACCCAATTACCAAGCCCAAATAAGGAATCACCCTTAAGTGCCATAAAACCAATTTAAGCCCATAAGGCCCAATTAAATTATTAAAGCCCATTATATTATATTTGGACTTAATGGAGTGATTTAGGCCCAAATTGGATCCAATCCTTTTGGCCCAAATCTACTTGGTCCAACCAAGCCCATTATGCCCAAATACAATATTAAAAGCCCAATTGCACCAATTAAGCCCATTAATTAAATTTTAATATTCCAAACATTAAAGTCCAATTAATTAAAGTGTAATACCAAGATTAATACATTAAACCAATATTTCAAAATACCCATTTAATTATTAATCATGTATTTGTAAAATAAATGTCCAACATTA
This sequence comes from Zanthoxylum bungeanum, assembly GCA_019454045.1. Taxonomy (NCBI): domain Eukaryota; kingdom Viridiplantae; phylum Streptophyta; class Magnoliopsida; order Sapindales; family Rutaceae; genus Zanthoxylum; species Zanthoxylum bungeanum. The sequence goes on from SKCR01049707.1 coordinate 46,217, forward strand.
ATTTTATCAAAAAAAAACAACTCATTTATGTCCTTGTATTCGGCCAAGGTAGTATTTTGTGTCGATTTGTTTTCAATCCGATTGAATTACTAATCTACGTCCCGTATACGTTTAAGTCATCCAATGATCTTAAACAAAAAAAATTCCAATACATCAAATGTAACATACCATTCGGCCAAGGTCAAATTTTTGGGGAAAAATCATCCAATGCATTTTTCATAAAATTGATTTCATATAATGTCATTTAACATACATATAAGCATACTCATTCATCAAATTTCACAAGAACATGCTTCAATCAATCTCACACCATTCGGCCAAGGTCAATTTTTGGGGAAAAATCATCCAATGCATTTTTCATAAAATTGATTTCATATATGTCATTTAACATACATATAAGCATACTCATTCATCAAATTTCACAAGAACATGCTTCAATCAATTTTACCCAAATTTTAACCTAAAGTATTTCATGCTTAAACCTAGCTCAATGATACCATTGTTGGTTTCTATAATATGTCCCAAACAAAGATTAAGCATGTGAAATACTAAATGAATATATATAAAGACTTGAAGCATGGCGGAATCATACTTACAAAGCTATGTGATGAAGAAGATGATCAAATGGTGGAAGCTCCAAGTGTTGGAAGATTCGGCCAAGAGGAGGAAGAAGACTTGAAGCTCCAAGCTTTTGTATTCCAAGCTCTTTGATGGTTTCCCTATCACCTCTTTGATCCCTTGCTTGTGCTAGCAAAAATGGAGAATAGAAGATCAAATCTTCCTTTGTCCTTCCATGGAGTTCACGGCAATGTGAAGAAATTTGAGAGAGAAAGAGAGAAAGAGTTTGTTGTAATGATTTTGTTTTACCAAAAATCAATTTATATTTATGCCATAATTTATTAAATTAATAATAAATCTATGACACAAACCATGCAATGGCTTAGAGTGTCAAACACTCAAACTCCATGCAAATGCATTAGAGTGTAATGCACACTATCACCATGCAATGCCTTATCAATTAAATAATGCATATAATGACAAGTGTCATGTGGGCCCCACACGTTTCCAATGAAAGTGGGCCCACGTCCACTCACGCGTTCGGGTTCGATATTTCCGAAATACCGAGCTTACGTCGCGACGTTAATTAAACCGAATTTAAATAAATAATTGCGCCTAGCGAAATTATTATTTACGTCGCTAACGAATTAATTCTAAATTAACTCGTATGCCCGAATTAAAATCTAATTTTAATTTCGCGTCGAAATCGAATTTCGATTATTATATCGAATACAATAATTTTATCGATTAATTCCAAATTAATCGTTCTCTCTCTAAATTAGGCACTTTATCCAAGATAAAGTTTCTCCGCAATTAATCCAAGATTAATTAAGTCCGAATCAAATATCATAGGTGAATCTTCAGGAAGCGACCCAAGAGATCTCCGGATATTTTGGCAGTAAATACGGTCGTCGGATAATCGAACGAACACGTACGTACCTCGTACTACGTCTTTACCGATTCACAAGACAAGGTTGGCTTCTAGCAAAGCGCCATGCCTACCCAATTCTCCAGAAATATTCTTATAGGAATATAAGATCTATATCAAGCGTAGTATACCGTAGTATTGCGTACATCGATCCAGTATCGGATGATCACATGCTAGGCCTAGGGCTGGAGATGTGTCTGCCCCGTACGAAACATATATCGGACATCAAGCAACTAGTCTCTTTAAATCGGACAATCCTGACCTGGTCATATTGTCCCGACGGTTGCAACCTTTTATAGAGTACTAGTTCTGTGCCCTGCGTGATCATCACCTCCATATGTCTGAAGCGATACTTCCATCTTGACATCACATCCAGTACACTACGCTTCTCGATAAACCCAGAAGAGGTGTACACAGAACCGGTTAAGGTCCCCAACCACCAAAACCAAAGTTTACCGATTGTCGCAAGTACTAGCGATGTAAGTCTCAGGTTAAGACCATATACACCTACCCTGATGCGGCCTCCCATAGACACATAGACATACTACCAATGGGATTCCGCGGGGTCTATCCAGAGCGAAGCTGTTTTCCGTACCATCGGTAAAACACAACCTCCTATCGCACTTGCATAAGTATCCAATACTTAAATATATGAGAACTATGCCGTTGTGCCCTCACAACGTGCACAAGCGCAATACTAGTCTATTCCGCATTATCGATGTCCAGTCTCGATAATACTACGGCTAGGGATATTTAATGATTAAACCTTTATGGATTGATACTGTCTCATATCATCTCAATCCAGTACTAATCATATGGACTTTCGCCATTTATATATCAAAGTAAATAAAATTACAAAACGGCAAAAGGCAATTTCATTATCACATAGTTAATTTTGTACAATAATACAATATCATTTACAAACAGTGACGCTATGGGACATAATGTCTAACAGAAACATTTATCTGTATATCGAGTATAAAACCCGCTGCGGGTGTGTACCTTATATTCTAGAACACTAAAGTGTTTCATTATATAAAGATGATATTGAGGATATAAACACATTGTGTGAATAACAGGATTTTATATTTTGAATAGAAAATAAATATCCAAATATATAACATGACAAATTAAATAGCCAAAATTGATTTGATCAGGTAAGAAACTTAATTGTGGCATAGTTGTCAGGGACAAACTGAAAAACAAGAAATGTAGATCCGCACTTTGAAGAGCGGGATACCAGGACTGATTTGATTCCCTTCAATAAAGTCTGCGAATCTAGTCTATGGGCAAAAATGCCTCTAAAACACTATACTTAGAAAAGTTAAATGCCACCGATCGGTTATCCTACTCATAGTTGAAGCAAGTGGCCCATGTCTAGCTAGGATAGATATGGATATGAATTTGTGACCTGTACGGATGTGGATAGCGTTATGGTTATGTGTTTCTTTGAAAACACAAATCGGAAACTTGTAGAGTTTCGACACGAAATAGACAAATAGATCGGCTCAAGTATAAACCGTCACGGTAAGACCGGTAATGACTTATACTTAAACAATAAGTTCTAGATATTGAAAGAGATAATATTCTTTCAAAAAGGACTCCTCCCGGAACCGTCAGTTGATGGTGGGTACGAACAGATTAACATTGTGTTAGACATGATAAGGTTAATCACGAGTCGCTCTGAGTACCATTCCTTCGACGGATATGTAAACAGTGCAAGAACTTATTTGATAAGGTTCCATAAATTGTTGACAGATTAATATTAGATATGACGGGAAGAACCGGGTTTCTATTCCTGATAATTTGGGTATGCTAGCATATGTTTGGATGATACCAAACTAAAAAACCAAATAGGATAAGTGCCAAATGTAGGTCATCCTAGGGATACCGTAAGTATTGTACTTATACACCTCACAAGAAAACAATTAGATTATTGCTCACCATACGTTTTTCCTGAGAGGAATACCGATATGCAGTGGTAAGTGGGAGGATAGTATAACTCGATGAATCAGAGTAATACTGTTCAAGGCACCGAATCTTAATGGAACACAAAAGTTCATCAAGGATGAGACTATTACCATTAATCTTCGAATACACAGAACCGCGTAAGTCGGACAGAGTCGGAAAACAACCTGAGGTATGGGTTTCTGATCTAACCTTAAAAAGATGTGAATCTTATTGAGGAATACCTACTGACTACGTATGAGGAAGTGATACAAGATATCAACTCCCCAATATGGCAAAGTGCCATATAATCCGAAATGGATTCCATGCATATCAACCAGTTTGGATACTAGTTGATGTACCACAGGCATTGTGCCTAATGGTACTTTTAAAGTCTTCTAGGAAGACATACATGGATGGCAACATACCAACGTATAAAGCAAGGCTTTAACGGAAAGGTATCGTTATCAACATTGTGTTGATTACGATTCAACCTTTTACCTGTTGCCACGGAAATCCATTTGGATAATGCTGGTTATTCGATCCATGATTGGATTGAAGCAAGCCTTAGGTTCTTGGAATTATGTTTTGATATAATCATAATGATGTATGATTAATTCAAAACGAAAATAATTCTAGTGTATATAAGAAGGTTAGTGGGAGCGCACTGACAGTGGCTGTCCTATAAAATAATGATAATACGTCATTTCTTGGAAATGATATTCCCATAAAATAAATATCGGCGAAAGCTTGGCTTTTGTTTGCAATATCTCCTAGTAGAAACCGTACATTGAAAAATGTACGAGACCTGGTGTATCATACGCTTTGAGCATATGGATTCACAAACAGGCCAATCCGAGTGATAATCACTGGATTGATGTTAAGAACATCCGTTAGTATCTTAGAGAACTAAGGATGTTGTCTTAGTCTATGGAGAATGAGAACTTGAAGTGACTGGAGTCACTACAGCAAGTTTCCTATAACCGATAAAGACGACTAAAGTTGCAAACGGTACTATACAGTTTGAATAACGGTACAGTGAGCTGGAAATCTTCCAAGCAAGATACTGTTACCGAATAAACAAAAAATGCGGGTTGTTGTTGCAGCTGAAGCAACAATAGAAGTCATTTGGGTCGATACAAATCTAATAGATTAGATATAGTTCTGTTAGCAGCCGAGCTAGGCGTCAGCACAGGCTAAAGAATTAATGGTCTCATCAACGATCCAGATACATACTTAGATACTCATCTGATTCATTCGGATCATATATCGTGGCGATGTGATGATCGAATAAATCGCATCAAGATGATAATCATGCAAATCCGCTGACGAATGCATTTCTCAGCAGTTTGAGCCAACCGTACATAGTTCGGGTGTAGGACACTTGAGTGACTGGCTATGTGCCAAGTGGGAGATTGTTGGACAAAATGACCCATAGCGTCACTATTTGCACAGATCATTGGTTGTTGTAGCAAATTAACTATGTGACAAGGAAATTGCACTCTCATCATTTGTGATTAGATCACCATAGATATATAAATGAAGAGTGGTCCATATGATTAGTTCTTGGACTGAGAATGATATGAGACTGTATCAGTCCCCGAAGGTTTAATCATTAAATATCCCTAGCCGGAGTATTATCGAGACTGGACATCGATAATGCGGAATAGGCTAGTATTGCACTTGTGTGCGTTGTGTGGGCACAACGACATATTCTCATATATATAAGTATCGGATACTTATGCAAGTGCGATAGGAGGTCGTGTTTCACCGATGGTACGGGAAACAGCTTCGCTCTGGATAGAACCCTCGGAATCCCATTGGTATTATGACTATGTGTCTATGGGAGGCCGAAATCAAGGTAGGTGTGTATAGTCTTAACCTGAGACTTACATCGCTAATACTTGCGATAATCGGTAGACTTGGTCTTGGTGGTACAGGGCTTTAACCGGTTCTGCGTACACCACTTCTGGGTTTATCAGAGAGTCGTAGTGTATTGGGTGTGATGGTCAAGACGGAAGTATCACTCCAGTCATAGTGGAGATGATGTCACGCAGGATACGGTATTAGTGCTCTTAAGTGCTGGCCGGCCATCGGGATATTATGACAAGGTCATGTATATCCGATTATAGAGACTAGTTACCAGACATCCGACATGTGTTTCGGACGGGGCATACACTTATCCAGCCCCAGCCCTAGCATGTGACTATCCGATACTGGGCTGATATACACAATACTACGGTATACTGCGCTTGATACAGATCTATATATTCCTGTAAGAATATTTCTGGAGAATTGGGTAGGCATGGCGCTTTGCTAGAAGCCAACCTTGTCTTGTAAATCGGTATAAACGTAGTACGAGGTACTTACGTGTTCGGATAGTCCGACGACCCGATTAACTGCCAACATATCCGGAGATCTCATGGGTCGCTTCCCGAAGATTCACCGATGACGTATAACTCGCACTTAATTAATCTGGGATTAATTATAAGAGAGAGAAAATTAATCTGGGATTAATCACAGAGATATTTTATCTAGGATAAAATTTATTAAAGAGAGAGAACGATTAATTTGGAATTAATCGATAAAATAATATATTTGATATATTATTAGAAATTGGATTTTGACGCGGAATTGAAATTAGATTTTTTCGGGCGAACGAATTAATTTAGAATTAATTCGTTAGCGACGTGAATAGTGATTTCGCTAGGCGTAATCATTAATTACGACGCGACGGAAAATTCGTAATTTGGAATTAGCGAACCCGAGCCCGGGATTATTTGTGAGCGCATTCGCATTTCGAATTCGAGTGCGGCACGCAAGTCAAATCGTGCGTCAAATCGCTAGTCACATCAAGCGTCAAATCAAATGTCACTTTGAGTGATGTGACATGTTGTCACTTGATTTGAGTGATTGATGTGGTTGTTGAAAAGGCATTAATGGGCTTTTGCTTTTTGACTTTTTGTAAATGAAAAATGCTTTTATTTATTTGTTTTTTGTTTTTGGAAAATGAAATAAATATATAAAGCATTTTTCTTTATTTTCTCTCTCTCTCAATCGGTTTCTATGAACCCTTTTTCCCTCTCTTTCTCTCTTCTCCCTCTCACGCTTCAAGCCGATTTCTTCTCCAAAAATTCTGGTTTGACCGAATCAGTGAGAAGCAAAGAAGAAGGAGTAGTGCTAGCACACACATGGGTTATACATAGGTGATAGGGAAACGAATTTATGAGCTTGGAATCGTTTTGGAAGCTTGAAGCTTGGAGCTTCAATGGTGTTCATCAATGGCCGATCATGGAGGAGACAATGGGGAGACAAAACCAGTGAAACCGAGCAGCCCACTGCATGAGGAAGCCACTGCCGAGCTTGGAGGGAGACAGGAAACGATCTTGTTTTCGCATCTCAAACCGTTCAATGTGAGTTATGTTTCCGCCTTACTCCTTTGATGTGTTCATACGAATTTTATGCTTTATTTCATGATTCTTGGGACCTATATTAGAACTCAATAGGGACTCATCCCCAAAACTGATACTGATGTGGGCCTCGACCCTGAGGCTCATCTCCGAAACTGATACCGATGTGGGCCTCAACCCTGGGACTCATCTCCGAAACCAATACTGATGCGGGCCTCAACCTTGGGACTCATCCCCGAAACTGATACTGATATGTTGCTGATTCTGGTTGGCTTACATTTGTCGCTTTCTCCTTCTTTTTAAAACCTGTTAATACAAAACATAACAAACACAGAAAAGGAAGGCAAGTGTGTTACGTGTATGCATGTATGTATGGATGTATTTCCTATTCCGATGGGTTAGGTCTTCCTTGTGCTCTTCGGTGCCCTTTGCCTACAAAAATCTTTAGTCGCCCCTTGGGCCTATTTTCTGTTTCCTTCTGCCAGTTCTTTTCTGGTGATTCGTCAGTCCTCTTTAGTCTCATTTGCTCAAGTTCTCGTTGTGTCCCTTATTCGCGAGGTGGTAGACTGGTCGCCCTCAGACTTGACTTAGCTTTTCTGTTCTTTGTCACTTGCACTCGGCCTAGGTAGATCATTTGATTTGATGTTCCATATCAACATACTATATTGCCTTTTAGGAAATAGTCCCAATAGTTATACATATTATCGTCCTCAAAGGATGACCAGTGTCGAAACCGGAGAACCTTCAAAACATTCAATGCAACTCAAATCCAAGTCTTTAGATAAATGATCTAAGCTAGACTCAAAGTGTGTGTGTGCAAAGGTTCCTTTGCAGATTCATCCCCAGGTAAGCCAACTCAATGATTTCGTCAGAAAATTAGGATCGATGGGTCAAACCAACCTAGATGTCTCAATTATGCCATGCAGTTGCTTTTCCGTGCTCAATGTGGTATGGTTTTCTTTCTCTTTTGTCTTTTTTTTCTTTTCATTTTGAACTTCTTTTTTTTCTTTTCTTTTCTCTTTCCCTTTTTTTTTTCTTTCTCTTTTTTTTCAACACACCTACCTTTAAGGTAGCATTTCTCCTCATGGTGGTCCTAATACTCGCCCATTGGTAGCTTCATGCTTATCGGTTATAGGTGGTTTAATTCTTTTCTTTAGAGACTTTTCTTTTATTCTCAACCATACCACACATCATAACACAAGCGAATCATGATAGACATTTAGGCGAATGGTCATTCACCGACCTACAATTTCTTCAACTAGTCACTTTGCTAACTACTCAGGTTTTCACTGTTAAGAGCCATAATCAAGTGCTTATGAGTCTAACATAGATCAATTACTCAAAGTATCAGATAAAAGCACATCAAGAATTATCGTTTCTAAGATTTCACCCTAAAGTAAATAATTTCATAATCAGACTTATGCCTAACTATCAAGGACTAAAAACAAACAATGTTTTTTTTAAGCCCCCCAATGGTCTTTTTATTCTTGCCATAAGCTTTTGTTTCTCGGTTTCTTTTTCCCCGACATCCAGGTTTGCTAAACTCTTCTTTGACAAGTCTTTTTTCCTAACCCAACAGATATCTATGTTGGCTTTTAAGACACGGGGTTAATGATGATGTGTATGCATGAGATGCATAAGATGCAAGTGGTTGTCAAAAGCATAAAGGGGAAACTTCTATAGGATATATGACTATGGTTCACATGCGGGTTTATAGGAGTGTAGACAAAGGCTCCCACTGGCGAAGGATTGCCCACAACTAGGTCTCCCTACTCAATGGTTCGAGCGACCGAGTGAACGCACCTTTTTTATACGCTAAGGTACGTGCCAACGAGTTACGGTGTGTGACTAACTGTCAAATGGATTTCTTATTGTAGATTCCCAGAGGGAGGGTGAAGCGAACTCTCATAAATACCCAAGCCTCTTAGTCTCTTATCGCCTTGGTGATAGGAATAAACAACAAGTCCTCCAAATTAATCTGTCACAATGACCTATAGGTAATGATTATCCAGGTTACCTTCACAACTTTTCCTTTTAGAAAGGTAGTGAGTGAATGAAGACACCAAACCATCACCTAGCCTCAATAATGCATTTGATTAAACCTCTTCAACCCACTGTAGACATGGTTAATTAAAGCACAAATCACAACATTACAAGACATTATTTCGGGGCCGATTCTATCCCAGTGGAGTCGCCAGACTATAGGACACAGAAATCGGCGACGCTGTTCCAGGCTCGTGGCCTGGTCGGGAGTACGAAATAGCCCGCGGGGGACTAAACCGGAGAAATAAAATGAAGTCGCCACCCAGTGTGAACTGGGAAAATGATTTAAGGCCGCACTCACCCCTCGCAAGGGAAGACCTCAAACCGTTGGGTTCGGAATGGTCCCTTACTTATGCCCCTTGTAATGAACGGATTTGTGCAATAATTTAACCAAGTCTACGCAACATACATTTGCAAAAGTAATCTACGTCTAAATTCCTATACGACCTAAATCTAAGTTTGCATGCTTAAAAGTAAATCGAAATAACGGCAAGCACTCAATCTCATAAATTCATTAAATTGATAAATACGGAAATATAAAGCAACAATAAACGTAAATTAAATGCGAAATAATAAAAAACTAATAATACGAAATAAATTCGTAACAATAAATATGTGACCAAAGAATTTGGTCGTTATCAATGTAGGACTTCACATACCGGTTAGACGTATTCCACGTCAACAAAGCATGTCGTGTCCGGGACAACGAAATAAAATATAATAAAGGGTGCCCTCAGGTCTTACCTTTTAAGTGTCGCTTCTCGGGAGTGCATTGGTGTTGGAGTTTCTATAGGTCCCAAGATCAAAACTCAAGCATGATGCACAAGTGAATACAATGACGGAAGTTGCGAAACTACTTACATCGATCGAGCGTTGAGCGACGAAGAAGAAGGCAACAAAAACGAAATTATGCTCACTGCCCACTGCTCATGTGCGCCCACTGCAGCAGTTTGGTGGTCTGTTTTGCGCCATTTTCAACAAG
>SKCR01049708.1:0-54720 GCA_019454045.1 Zanthoxylum bungeanum
TGAAATCTAATTTCATGTCCATAATCTACACAGTCGTAAATAATGACGATCACGGATAAACTCGTTGAATCATAAAGATCGAGGTCACTGCATACCTATAATCCCTCCGTCACATGTATCTGGATTATTCCAGAGATATAGATATAAACGTCAAATCTCTATAGGTATAATCTCGTCGACGATTCTATTAGCAATCTCTCAATAACACTTAGAACTCACTTCTACAGTGTACCACAGGCCCATGGATTTAACAGATTTCTAATTCCATAATGGTTAACTATGCTCCGTACACAGAACTGACGGATCCTTATCTTGATACACACTGGATGTCCTGAGGATCAGTCCACACCCAACGAACAGGCGAAGGTCTGATCTAAATAGATCGGTGACGTGACTACCATCAAAGTGTGGAGGATACCTTATACATCCACGGTGGTATCTCAAGTCGAATGACCACTATGCTCACTCGACTCGAGAATATCTTATTGACGTTGGTGTACCATCTATTAAGAATCTTTGGTGATTCGTTCAGTGTTTATCCGATATAAACATCTACATGTCTATACGAATCTCGAAGACTCATGGTTCATTAAGAAACCATTGGAATCCAAGATTTCAGTATACGACATGTACTAGTCTCAGCTAGTTTACTTAACTGACCAAGTAATGTAAACATTGACCAGGAACAATTCAAGAATGATGTTGTTACGATTAAAACTGTCAGTTGCGACGCTTTTACAACAGTATCATAACCAATCATTCTATGGTGATTTACGTCTTTACCATATAATAAAAGAATTCATTTTATAAAAACTGTTTATTTTCTTAATAATAAATATTTAAACAAGTATTTACAAGGAAATACAAGAGAAATTGGCGCTCAAAGCACCAACCCTAACAAAATCTCCCACTTGTTCTAGTGCCAATATCGATTATACCTTATACCCATCGACTCCATATATTTATCAAATAACTTGGGAGGAATGACCTTGGTAAGTGGATCTGCTACATTATCTTCACTCGAAACTTTGCTTGTGCTCTTGGTTTCCTTTGCTTGTGCAATGGCTCCATTATTATCACAGTATAACGGAATTGGATTCTCGATACTTGGAACAACTTCTAATTCTGTGATAAAGTTCCTAACCCAAACAACTTCTTTTTCAGCTTTCGAAGCATCAATATATTATGCCTCTGTGGTGGAATCAACTGTTGACCCTTGTTTGGAACTTTTCCAACTCACTGCACCTCCATTAACGGTAAACACGAATCTTGATGTAGACTTTCTATCATCAAGATCAGATTGAAAATTTGAATCTGTATACCCATTTACCTGCAGTTCATTTCCTCCATCTCTTATCCTTAGTACTCATAAGATACTTTAGGATATGTTTAACGGCCATTCAATGGTCATTACATGGATTGGACTGATATCTGCTGATTATACCAACCGCATAGCTGATATTAGGCCTAGTACATAACATGGCATACATAATGCTACCCAAACACGAAACATAAGATTGATTAGACATTCTAATCTTCTCTTCTTCTGTTTACGGACACATCTTCTTCAAAAGATGAATGTCATGTCTGAATGGTATATTTACTGTCTTATAGTTACCAAATTGTACCGTTCTAATATCTTATCTATGTACATCGAATGAGATAACCTAATAAGCCTTATTTCACTATCTCTATAGAGCTTTATCCTTAAGTTAAAAGAAGCTTCTCCCAAGTCTTTCATGGAGAAATTCTTACAGAGGTAAACTTTGACGCCTTGCATCATCTCGATATCATTCCCAATGATTAGGATGTCATCAACATAGAGAATTAAGAATACCACCATACTCCCACTGACTTTCTTATACACGCAGGATTCTTAGGAATTCTTAAGAAAACCAGACAATCTGATTATCTCATCAAATCGTAGATTCCAACTCCGTGAAGCTTGTTTTAGTCCATAAATGGACTTCTTAAGCTTACACACCATGCCCGAGTTCTCGCTGGATATAAAACCCTCCGGCTATTCCATATAGATTTCTTCATCAAGAAATCCATTCAGAAAAGCTGTTTTGCCATCCATTTGCCAATGCTTGTAATCATGGTAAGTAGCAATAGACAATAAAATCCTAATAGACTTTAGCATCGCAACTGGCGAAAAAGTTCCATCGTAGTGGACTCCAGGTCGTTGCGTGTAACCTTTAGCTACCAGTTGGGCCTTAAAGGTTTCAACATTTCCATCAGGCCCTCGCTTTCTCTTGGCAATCAATAGGAACAATTCCTTCAGGAAGCGGCACCAAGTCTCAAACTTGATTCTGATGCATAAAGTCTAACTCTGATTTCATGGCCTCTTGACATTTCGTGGAGTCGATGTCCAACATTGATTCTCTATAGGTATAAGGATCGGTCTCTTCAACTAAGAGAACATCAAGACTATTTTCTTGTATCAAATACAAGCGTTCATGAGGTCTTGATATACTTTCAGACCTACGGAGTCTGTGTGGAAAAGGTTCTTCATCTACTTGAATTTCATATTCCTTCATAGGTTCGTTAGTACCAGGTTGAACTTCATCAAGTTCAACCCGTCTATGATTACCGCTTTCAGATAAAAATTCTATTTCTAGAAATTTTATGAAGCCTGCTACGAATACATTTCGATGCTCGGTATCATAGAACAAATATCCTTTCGAATTTGAAGGATATCCAACAAACCTGAACTTCTGCCCACGAGGCAAAAGCTTGTTTTGCTGTGGCGTCCTGACATAGGCAGGACTGCCCCAAACCTTAACGTAATTAAGATTTGGTTTCCTACTAGTCCATAACTCATTGTGCTGTGAAGTACCCGGAGGAGTATATTGAGCGAGAATCCCATTCTCCTTTAAATAATCAATGAACTCACCACTCATATATTCTCCGCCTCGATCAGATCGAATGTATTTAATATATTTACCAGTCCGTTTTTCTACTTTGTTACAAAATTCTTTGTACTTTTCAAAGGTTTCTGATTTATATCTCATCAAATAAAAATAACCATACCGTGACATATTATCGGTAAAGGTAACAAAGTATGAAAAACCAGTGTAAGCAATTTGACTCATTGGACCACATATATCAGAATGAATGAGTTTTAATAAGTTAATGACACTGTGTCCTACACCTGAAAATGGGGCTTTGGTCATTTTCCCCCTAATACAAGATTCACAGGTTGGATAAGATTCAATGGTAATATTCTGAATCAAACCATTCCTAATCAATTGGGATAAACATCTAACGCTTATATGACCTAACCTCATATGCCAGAGTGCATTATTATTTATTTCAAGTAATTTTCATTTATTAATCTCAGTATTCAGAATATCTCCAGAAGTATGCAATATGTAATGACCATGCTCATTTGGACACTCAAGGATCTGAATATTATTTCTATCATATAAATACAAGGAAAAGTCCTTCATATTTACACGATAGCCTTCTGTATCTAATACAAAAAGTGATATAATATTCGTAAAATATTTAGGAACAACATAGTAGTCATGTAACAAAAGACTCCCACTCAACAAATGGATCTAACATACTCCAATAGCAACAGCATCGAGAGAGTCACCACTCCTAAAATGCAGCTGCATGTCTCTGGGCTTTAGTTTTCTACTTTCCTTTAACACATGCAACGAATTGCAAATGTAAATGGGACAAGCAGAGTCTAAAATCCAACTAAAGGCCATAGCTTCACAAGCTAAAGAGATATCAATAACAAGAAAAATAAACATACCTGAAGTAGATGCTCTCTCCTTTCTGACTTGAGCCAAGTAATCAGGACAGTTCATTTTCCAGTGGCCAATCTTGTTGCAGTGGTGGTATTTTTCGTTAGCAGTTCTCTTTGGTTTAACTATCTTACTTTGTGGTGGAACATTTGAACCCTTCTTTTTCTTTCCTTTCTTCTTCTTCCCTTTCTGTTTAGATTGAGAGGAATTAGAAAGAGCAGTGGGTTTAGGAGGGAGAGTCGGAACTCTCTTCCTCAAATCCTCCTCAACAGTTTGTAGCATCTTATGCAACTCTTAATAACATCAGCTAATCCCATTCATATTGAAGTACATCACAAATTGGCGATATGAACCCGGGAGTGATCCAAGTATGACACGACGTCCCAAAGTGTCATTCAGAGGGAAATTAAAATGCCTCAACTATTCGATCAGATCAATCAGATGAAGTATATGAGGGCTCACGACCTGTCCCTCCTCAAGTTTTGAATGAAACAATTCCATCGAAATTTTATGAACCGAGACCTGTCCTTGGTTCATAAAGGACTCCCATCATAGTATATGCGTCAGACAAACCAAAATATTGCCTTTTAAGCTCCGGTGCTAAGGAACTGAGAATGTATGATATAACCCTCCTATCATCATCTCTCCATTTCTGGAGAGTCTCATGTTCCTGTGGTGATGCATAATCTGATATGGCAAGTGGTAAGGACCTTCTAACACAAACTATAGTTTCTCAGACCCAAGGACAATCCTTAGATCCAAGTCCCAATTTGTAAAGTTTTTGGCGCCTTTAAGCTTGTTCGTATCAAGTATATGAGCAAAAGGATTAGTAGTAGGTACCGCCATCGCAAATCTATCATATAGATAGTGAAAAACGGTTAGCAGACAAAACAGTTTCATATAATAAAAAATAAATAAAGCATAAATAGATCATGGATTTTTAATCTAAAAATACCATTCCCACTATTACATGCAATACTGTAATCCCCAAATAAAATGCAAACTAACAATTAATCAAAATTAAATACAACAGCTCACAGCTTTGGTACATTCTTGCCTACGCATATTCATTATGTAGACAACTCATTGTCAATCACTCTCTAGTGACTCCTGACATTCGGTCCTAGTCGTTTCTCATTGTGACAGCTTTGGCACGTTCATAAGGAGGCATACCAAGGTTAAACATGTCAATGATAAATTCAAGATACTTGCGTAGTTCTGACAGCTTTGGCACGTTCAGAATTTCCGCTTTCACTTGAATTTACCTAGTATCGCATATACATCCGGTATAGATAAATTTCTATCGGCTACACCCTCACTGCTTTGGCACGTTCTCAGATTCAATCATAGAACAAATATCCAAAAACCGTATTGATAAAATGGACCAAGAAACATGCATCCAATACATATTACTTTTAAACCTTATTAATTAAGGATTTTCCGCAAAAGATGTTATACACAAACTTTAATCAAAATTAAATAACACAAGCATGCATAAAGCAAAGAATAGATTAAATATTGAATTTTAAGGCCCAATTATATCATGGGCCTAGAATCAGACTCGCTCTGATACCAAATTGTTTGGGTTGTAGGTAGTATTTTCGGGTAATGCAGCGGAATGTCGGAAAATATAATTTTCCGATTTCTTTTATATTTCTTGGGTAATTAAAATAAACTAATTTATTTTAATCACTCAATACTCAACAAAATAGATTTTTACCCAAAAAAATCAGAATTTTTCAATATTACCGAAAAGCTCCTAAATTTTGCATTTTGATCATTTGGTCCCTAAATTGTCAAATACAAATATGAGTGATTCCAAATCAATTCAAAAATTATTTTAACATGTCCTACACATCAAAATACATTAGCAACAGAAAATATCATATTTTCTTCAAATTGTCGAGAAGGCCATAAGGTTTCAATTTTGATTATTTAAGTCGGATCTTGTTCAAAACAAGTCAAGATCAAATCCAATCAAAAAAAAATTTAATATACATCATATGTAAATAATTACACAACACATATATAAAAAGGCCCAAATTTGAAAAGGGTATAAACCCTAATTTTACAAATTGAACAAATTACACCAAATTAATTCAATCCAACACTTTAATCTAACCTCTACAACACCAAACAAGTCTCGCCATTTTGAAACAACTCAAGAACAATTTTAGGTCATCATTGAGTGGCCTGAAAACTTTAGAATGGCAACCCAGTTATCTAATGACTAAAAGAAAGCTTAATAACACTTTATAAGCATTCTTCCTTAACATGCATGCTAACATCTTTCATCTAAGCTTCCAACACCAATATCACATACTAAAAGTAGTAGAGAACAAATTCAAACATCATATGTTAAAGCTTGGAAACCTATAAATATTTTTCTAGATGAAAAGGAATTGAAAAAACTTACTTTGATTCAAGTTTTCTTCAAATCTTCTTTTTTTTCCTTTCTTTTTCTTTCAACATTTCTTTGTGATATTTTTGGAGACTTAATAATTATGTTGAAGCAAATGAAAAAAAAAGCCTTTTATACCTAGTGTTGGCCGAAATTTTCAAGGATAAAATGGTCAATTGAATTTTATAATTTTCTTAATCCAAATTAAAAGAATTCAAATTCAATTTTGCTACCATTTTCAAAAAGAAAATGCATTGCACCTATCAAAATTATCAATTTAAAGACTTAATAATGATAATGATAAATGTATTAAGTAATTGAAATTATTTAACAATTAAATAATTAGACAATTACTTAATACAAATATATAAATACATGTATCATATTTACATTAAATATTCCATAATACATATATTTGGAAAACGGCCGAATAACCCTTTGAGCATACATTTTTCGTTTAATCGTTAAATGATTTATAACTAATCAATATTATTTATAAAAGTTGCCCTAGTGCTCTACGAGTATATTCCATTAGTGAGACTCTCTAGATTCAGGCATATCAGTCACAAAATCTAATTCCTGTCAATAATCTACCCACCCGTAAATAATGACGACCACAGATAAACTCGTTGAATCATACAGGTAGAGGTCACTGCATACCTATAATCCCTCCGTCACAGATATCCGGATTTTTCTAGAGGTATAGATCTAAACGTCAAATCTCTATAGGTATAATTTCATCGATGATTTTATTAGTAATATCTCAATATCAATTAGAATTTACTTCTATAGTGTACCACGAGCCCATGGATTTAACAGATTGCTAATTCCATAATGGATACCTATGCTATATACACAGAACTGACGGACCCTTATCTTGATACACACATGTGGTATCTCAAGTCGAAGGACGACTATGCTCACTCGACCTGAGAAGATTCTTATTGACGTTGGTGTAATAACATCTATTAAGAATCTTCGGTGAGTCGTTTAGTGTTTATCCGATATAAACACCTACATGTCTATACGAGTCTCCAAGACTCATGGTTCATTGAGAAACCATTGGAATCCCCGATTCCAGTATACAACATATACCAGTCTCAGCGGGCTTACTTAACTGACCAAGTAATGTAAATCTTGACCAGGAACAATTCAAGAATGATGTTGTTACGATACAACTCAATATCAGTTGTGACGCTTTTGTAACAGTATCATAACCAATCATTCTATGGTCATTTACGTCTTTACCATATATAAACTGTTTATTTTATTCATAATAAAATATTTATACAAGTATTTACAAGGAAATACAAGATAAATTGGCGCTCAGTGCACCAACCCTAACAATTTATGTGTATGTTTAATTGGTCAATGTTCTTGTAATATAATAGTCGATTAGGGATCCGTTCAGACGGAATTCATCACATACCTATTCTAAAATAGGTAATGAGTCATATACGAGCATTGTGTGTGTAAGTCAGCCTATGTATGTATTGTTGAATGATGTGATCTTGATGTATTGGCTGTTGTGTGTGCTTCGTGGTTGGTTGCTTGATGTTCGTAAATGTTTCTGAGTGTATGATAAAACTCATGTTATGTATGGATCGTGTATGCTTATATAAAATAAATAGATGATTTGAAATCGATGAGAACATCAGAGGTTATAAAGCGTATTTTCCAAATTGTAATGGTATGTACGTTTATGTATGAGAATTACGATATTGTATTTGCATGTATATAAGACAAGTATGTTTTGAATTAAAAGAAGTGTGATTGTTTCATCGATTTGATGATATTTCAAAGATTCTTAATCATAATAAAGTATATTAAGTCTGACTCCGCGTCACATATAATGGAATTGGATACGATGTAAAACGACTTGTTTGTGATTTTTTGGTCGATGCTTTATGTGATTTGAATATTTAGCTAATAGATTGACTTCAATGTGAATATATATTTGAAAATTTGTCATGGTAAAGTATAAAGGATAATAAAAGTTGGTATCTATGAACTTGTAATAATTTATTAATTCTGTTAATTTGTTGATATGTTTGACTTGTTTGTTTATAGTAGCATGGTTACTTACTGAGTTTTCAAAACTCACACCAAACCAGTTTGCTAGTTTTACAGGTTGGCTTCCAAATGGGTCAACCACTTCAGTTTTGGAAGTCATTCTCGAGACGCGGATCACCGAAGCGGTAGTCACCCTCGCAAGTGTCTTGGGAGAAGTTATAGAGGTTTAAGAAGTCTAGGATATTTTGGTTATTTTTTTTGTTTGTTGTGTTGAGCACGTCATTTGTATTAAGTAAATGTTTTGATTTCTTATAATGTTGTGGGCACAGAGCCCTTTAGTGTTGATAGATGATATGGGCACAAAGCCCTTAGGTGATGATTTTGATGTGTTGGTGTGGACCTGAGGTCCGTTATAATATATGTTGTTTATTTCAGGTTCGTTTTGATGTTGGACTGAGATCTAGGTTGTCCGGTTTTAGGATACATCATGCCGGATTTTCATAAATTTAGAGGCTTATGGAGATGGGTCAATCGTGTCTCCTACCGGTAATATCCTGCCTCTGGCTAGGTCTTACACATGGTTTGAACGCTAGATGTTTGTTGGGTATGGACCGATGCACTCGTTAATCAAGTACGTATCAAGATAGGATCCATCGGCCCGTATGTGTACCATAAATGGTTTAGGTATCCATGTGAGTATGTCATGATTCTTAAGACTTTGGCCAAAGTCGATCACCTAAGGTGGATCGCATATATCAGAAATGGTGTTCTGATTAGTTGTAAAGAATCATGGACATATCGACATGAGATGTGCGCCTCAGAAACTTGACGATGTAATTTATGTTTCCTAAGCATAACTCGAATAGCCTATGACAGAGGGATTGTTAAACATATGTGATAACCTCGACTTGTATAATTCAAAAAGTTTATTTGTGTTCTTCGTGAATTTAGAGGTGGCCGAATTGCGTACATATAATCTAGGCTTGTATGACGAATGTCTCTGAACTTAGAGTGTCTCATAATATGAACTGTACTTGTTGAGCACTTGGGTTGCCGATAATATTCGATGATAAATAATATTTGATATTATAATTATCAATTACAAAATTTAAGTGTTATTGGATTACATTAATTATTTACTTTGACTCAATTGGATTAATTGGATTAATCAAAAAATCACACAAGGGTTTTGTTGTAATTTCTTAAATATCTCTATCATTTGAGGATATTTTAGTAATTACAAATATGTAATAATAGGTGTATTTGTCTTGATCTAATTGGATTAAATCAAAGTGGTAGGTAATGAACTAATCCATTTGTTAAACTTTGTATAGATTTATTTGGATTAAATCAAAGTGGTAGACAAAGGTGATTAGTCATACATAATTATATATATTTGGACAAATTGGATTAAGCCCGCATAAAAGTTGATTAGAAATTTTATTAATTAAAAATTACATAAGTTTTGCTATAAAATGCAAGCTTTAGCAAATTTTTAATCAAGCTTGAGAAATCTAAAACAAGCAATAATTAGAGATATTAGCCTAAGTAAAGTTTTTGTGAGAGAAGTTTTGGAAGTTCCCTACAATAACAAGGAGAAGAAGATTGGATCTTGGAATCAAGCTTGCTAGCTTTGGAACTTCTCTACAATATTTAAACATAAAGAATAAGATTAGATCTTGGAATCAAGCTTGCAAGGTAAGTTTGATATTCTCTAAAGCTATGTTTTCATTAGTGAGTTGTTATCCTTAATAAAACATATAGTGGTGTATTATGTATTGGATACATAATAACATAGCTTGAAGTTGAAATTAGCCTAATGAATTGTGTATAAATGCTTTGGAAGCATAAATACAATATGCTTGTAATTGGGTCAAATATGTTCATGTTGGACATGAAACATAAAATTAGAGTTTGGAACTCTAGATGAAAGCTTAGAGCTATGACTACCATTCTAGAATCACTTGACCACCTTTGAGTGACCTATAATTGTTCATAAGTCACTTTATTGTGAGATTCTATTTTGGTTTATGTTTTGATTCAAACTAATGCATATATGTATTTAAAATACATGTATTTTTATTATCTAATATGTGTTGATGTTTGTTTTGATGTTTACATTGGATTTTAGGTGTATTGAAGTGTTTTGAGAAAATTGAAAGTGTTTAGAATTGGATTAAAGGCAAAAATGCTATCTGCCAATATTTTACACAGAGCGTCACGACTCCAATCTCCAAGGTCGCGACACTCAGCTGTCATAGCTTCGGGCATCGCAAAACTCACCCTTGTACGTCGCGACGCTGAGCGTCACGATATGCTGATAGCTACTGCCCATGAGTGCTGAAACTTCATTTTCTTCGTTCTGGAGTTTCCAAACTCTGATTTGGTCCCATTTTTTTCCTACGGACTCGTAATGGAATATAGTATTCTATAACATAATTTAAAAATACACATATCCTTAATATATATGGGTTAGACCCACTTCCGCTGCATGGGACACCTATCCGACCCTAGGGGTCCCACATCCGCCTCAATAGAATGGTATCAGAACAGGTCTTAACCACACAATACATATTGCATTTTTTACATGTATTTGAATTTATTCCTCTATATACATAAGTCATATTGGATATGCATTGCCTGTTTTAAATTAAAATTTTATTTTGACCCAAGCATGTTTATGAATTGATTGTCATAAATCTCTCGTAATAAGGTGGTTACTTTATTTTAAGTAATAGTATTAATAATGTTGGAGTATTATTAGATGGTTCATCTTATCAATACGGAGATGAATGAGTTCTTATTACTTATGCTCAATACCGTCATTATTGTGAGGGTATAAATGGTCGGAACTTAGGTGTTCTAGTAAAACATTAGATGTAGTATGATGAGTTAACATAGTCACCCAATACCTTCATTATTGTTATAGTATACTTACGAATCTCATTAGTACATTGTTTAGTATACACCTAGAACACGTCTTAATCCAATAACGTAATTATTGTGAGGATAGGAAATGGTTCAGGACCAAACTTAGGAATCACATGGATGTGATTGGCCTTTGAGGTCTACCTAGTGAGTTTATGAAGGCCAAGACCATTATTATTGTGAGGCTGAAGTAAATGTCATATGATCCACTTCCCACTAAGAAATTTTGATAGTCAAATATCTATTTTTTCGTTAAGGGAGATTAAGGAATTACGTAAAGTATTGGGAGGACATTAATAGATTTAAAATCCATAATCGTATTAGTGTTTTATATTGAAATGAAAAATATTCTACTAGTGTTTAATTGTTATCTTATAGATGGTTATCGCAAATCCATTAGCGCGACTTTTGGATTCTAATGAACTGAAAGGAGTCGAGAACTATTTTGAATGGGAAATGAACATCTGCCTTATCTTGGAGTCAGAAAAGTTGAGGTATGTGACACTCAATCCATTGTCTATTGAAATCGATCATGATTCCACTCCCAAAGAGCGTGACACTTTTGAAAAATGGAAGGATGATAATCGTAGGATGAAATCCTACATTTTAGGTGTTGAGATATATGCCCTAAAGCTTCATGTAATGTAAACGGAATTATATTTTATGAAATAAAAATATGCATTATTCATTTATTAAAGTGTTTATATTATATCGCATAAAATAAATAATCTTGTTTACCCTAGATTACTCATGTGCCTCCAGACTTCGCATATGAGTGTCATACACAAGAGGATTTAAGTCTGACGTTAATAATCTAAAACAGTCCATATAGAGCCAACAAAAGGGGTACTTTGTTTGCGGTTTAGTCCATTCTATAATTATATAGTGACCTTGATCCGAGATCGTCCATGTGGAGACATGAGAAATGAGACACCTTATATGATGTGATTATATAGGACTTGACCCATATAGAAATGAGTTTCTCGTAATATTCGTTAAATAAAGAAATTCATTTCAATCTACTAGATGGTTATATATGATTGATCTGAATCCTGAGTGTATTTCGAACTTCTGCATGGCAGGTTATGTCCTTTGATTTACAAAGGAGGTTGGTGTAGCAATCTCGACCAATAGCTACGTACTTTGGGGACATGGTTTGATGTGTAGCTGGGAATATTTTACATAGATAGGGAATTCACTCATTCTTGCGAGAAATAGATTAGTATCTTCCTTAAGGGTTGATTCGGTACTTGAACGGTTAGAGCGCTCAAGTCTTTCTATTGCAAATAGAAAGAATAACATTCATAATGGTTATGAATAAATCATTCATTAGAGAATCAATGGTACTTTAGGTAAAAATAATTAGAGGGATATAACAAATATTATGACCTGACTCTAATTATGAGATACTCGTGAAAGGGTCAATCCGTATGTAATGACTATATAGATGGACACCGATGTGGTTCGGCTTAAATTATCTATCTGCGACAACGAGAGTGAAGCTTCAGTTTTTTTATGGAATAACTCAAAGTTAATAATTCAGAATATTTAATTAAGAGTTTATTAATATTTCGGGATTATTGGAGCTCGGAACCGTAGGTCTATTTGGTCCACGTGCGAGCTCGATATACTGTAGCAGATTAAATATAATTGAATTGTCCAATATATACTCACATAAATATATATATATATATATATATATATATATTATTAATATGATTAATGATAAAAAATTTCACACTTGAAACTATATATTAATTTTAATATATGGTTTTTATAATAAATGATTATATGATAATTATTTATTATAATCTATTAAATTATATATTATAATTTAATACAGATTTATTTTGAATTTTCAAAAATAGGTTTTTGGAAACCTTTGGTTGGTTTTGGTAGTTACACCTTTTAAAAGGTGATAACATTTTCAATTTTGTAACATCTAATGTCATTATAGAAAGTAAATTTCATGTTATAAAAAATTTTGAAAAATTCCTAAGGGTGGCCGAATTCTACATATGGGGAAACTAAAGGATTTGTTTTATTTTGGAAATAAAAAATCCTAGGTATAAAAAAAATAAGATTTTCTTTTTTCCTAACCTAAGCCATTCTAAACTTATCCACATTTTCTTGTTCTTAGTATTCTCTCAAGAGTTGAGAAAAGAAAAAATGAAAAACAAAGAAAAAGCAAAAGCAAAACTTGTGTGACATTTACTCTCTAAAGAGTTTAGAGATTTGTTGGTGAGTATAGCCACTCTATTTTCTATTGGTAACGAGATATAACACATAAGGCTATTTGGTGTCGAACAAAATTCATCATCTTCTCCTTCTCATTACATTACACGGCATTGAGTAATTTTATGCTCACTGCCGCATATTACTTTGTGTAACAGGGCTCGCTTCGAATTATTTTTAATCCAAAAATAATGGGGAATATTTAGATGTATTTTAAGATTGTGTTGAGACTTTTTTAACTGAAAAATCAGACCTGAAAAATAGTAGAAGACCACGTATAAAGGGGCTGATTTGGGCAGCGAGGGACTATTTCGGGTCTAAAATAGTCCAAATCTAATCTGTTGTTCCGGGGCTGTTCGGGGCTGAAATTTTGTTCAAAACAGAAGTAAAATTTCAGTGAAAGAGTTGTAACATTTGGCTGCAAAAGGGGAAGGGAAGAAAAATATTTTCAAGTCAGATCCCGGGTGCCTAACGTGTTTCCGCATGCTAGGAAAATGGTTCATATAATAGGATCAATGGTTCTAGATTTGCTCAGACATTACATAGAGGTACCTTATACTTGGAGCATTATGAGAACACTCAAGGAGTTGTTCAAACCAAATCAAGAAATTAAAATATATCAGAGATCTAAGGAATTGTTTCATGCTCTGGTCAAGGATGAATGAGTGATTAGCATTTATTTTTTAAACAAGATAGACCATATCCGATATTTGGAATGACATGGCAAAAGATCTATGAACGGCTAGGACAAAATTTAATTCTATCTTCTTTGCCTGACACTTACGCTGACTTTTTTGTTAAATTTTCATATGCATTCAATGCAAGCCAGTTATGAAGAATTTCATAACATGTTACGCTCGGCAAAACAAGATTTGAAGAAAGAGAATCTCACTTTGTACCTCCATGGTGGAGCAAGATCTTCAAAGAATTATAGAAAGTTGAAGAAAATCAAAATGGGAAAGAAGAATATATCAAAGAGAAACTCTAAGAAATACAAAACTGCAAGACTATATGTAGCTCATGATGTATGTATACACTTCAAGAAGTCTGGAAACTGGAAGAAAGATTGTCTAAAGCTAAAAAAAAAGGCAGGACCCTCAGAAATGTTTCGTATTTTTCTATTATTGACATCCTATCAGCCTTAGATAAAAATAGTGGATGGGTGTTAGACACCGGTAGTCCCATTCATATTTGTAACTCCATGCAGGTCATAAGGGTTAGAAGAAAGCTAAACAATGGGAGATCCAACTTAGAGTTAGGAGTCATGATACATTGGATGTCAATGCCATAAGAACGATTTTTATAGATATCCTTATTAGATATAAATTATTTTTATATGACTTTTATTATGTACCCTCTCTTATTAGACAAATAATATCATTATCGATATTGGATAAAGAAAGATATAAAATAAATATTAAAGATGGTGATTTATGTTTATATATAAAGATAATTATTTGATATATGAATGTTCTTTATCTAACAGTCATTAGATTTTTGAAACATATCGAGATGTCTTTAATGTAGAGGAAAATATAAGTAAAATATCTGAATTAAATAATACTGAATTATGGCATATGAGATAATGTCATATAGGTTTTAGACACTTATCAAAATTAGTTAGGAATGGTTTGATTGAAGATCTTACCTTATATCCGTATCCAATTTGTGAGTCATGTATCTAAGGGAAAATGATAAAGACCTCATTTCTTGGTGTTGGACACCATGTTGAATATTTATTGGAGCTAATACACAGTGATGTGTATGGTCCATTAAATCATACCGCTCATGATGATTCAACATACTTCGTGACTTTCACGGATGATAAGTCAAGATATGGATATGGATATTTGATTAGACATAAATCGAAAATATTTGAAAAGCTTAAAATATTTCAAAACAAAGTAGAAAAATAAACCAGAAGATTCATTAAATGCCTTCGATCAAATCGAGGTGGTGAATTCATGAGCGGCGAATTCAGAAGTTATTTAAGAGATAATGGAATGCTCACCCAATATAGCCCACCAAGAACTCCTCAACACAATAGTTTGTTTGAACGGATAAATCAAACTTTATTGGATATGGTGCGATCCATGATGAGCTATACAGATCTTTTATATTACCTTTGGGTTTATGTTTTACTTACTGCAGCCTACATACTTAATAGAGTTCCATCGAAAGTTGTTTCCACAACCCCATATCAAATATAGTACGATAGAAATCCAAGTCTTAGATATTTAAAGATTTGGGGTTGTCCTGTATATGTTAGAGTTGCATAGCGAGATAAACTAGCAACTAGAGGTATAAATATAGGTTCATTGAATATCCTGAAAATTCTTTGGGATATCAATTATATGATTCTAAGCAAAGAAATATATTTGTTGCTCGTTTTGTCACTTTTCTTGAAAAAGAATTTTTGAGAGAA
Source organism: Zanthoxylum bungeanum (assembly GCA_019454045.1). NCBI lineage: Eukaryota > Viridiplantae > Streptophyta > Magnoliopsida > Sapindales > Rutaceae > Zanthoxylum > Zanthoxylum bungeanum. The sequence continues at coordinate 15,761 of SKCR01049708.1, forward strand.
AGTAGAAATTGTAGAAAAATTGAACTCGATGAGTTTGATCCCAACATTGAGGAACCTGAGATCCAACTAAGTGAATGATATATAACACATGTACTACTTAAGTCTATCAAGGGCTCCTGATAGATTGTTTTTAATGTCTTATGCGAGCCTTGATGTTCTCCTCTTGGAGAAAATAGATCTGAGTACGTATAAAAAGGTGATATTGGTTATCGATTTGAGAAAATGGTAGCAAACCATGAAATCCGAAATGGATTCTATGCATGACAATTAAGTCTGGGACTTAATTAAACTCCCTAAAGGAGTTAAACCTATTGGTTGTAAATGAGTTTATAAAAGGAAGCGAGGGCCCGATGGAAAGGTGGAAACCTTTAAGGTCCGACTAGTAACGAAAGGTTACACTCAATGTCCCGGGATTGACTATGAAAAACTTTTACAACAGTAGCCATGCTAAAATCCATTAGATTCTTTCAGCCATTGCTGCATATCACGATTATGAGAAATGACAGATGGATGTGAAAATTGTGTTCTTATCCAGTGAGACTTCAAACTTGGTTTGTAAACTCAATAAGTCTATTTTTGGACTTAAACTTGCATCCCGAAGCTGGAATCATCATTTTGATAAGATAATTAGATTATATGGATTCATCAAGAACGAGGAAGAATCGTGTGTTTATAAGAAAGTTAGTGGGATCACGATCGTATTCCTTGTATTGTATGTAGACAATAACTTTATCATTGGAAATGATATAGAATTGATGCAAAGTGTGAAAGCCTACATTTGCAAGAACTTCTCCATGAAAGACATAGGTTAAGTTTCTTATATACTGGGTATAAGGCTCTACCGAGATAGAATAAGGATGCTTATAGGGTTGTCGCAATCTATGTACATAGTAAAATTTTAGAAATGTACGGTTTTACCAACAGCAAGGCAGTAAATGTACCTTTCTGATATGACATACATCTTTCGAAGAAAATGGCACCTCAGATTGAGGAAGAAAGAGTTAGAATGTCTAATTTTTCATATGCTTCTTGTATTGGAAGCATTATGTATGATATGATATATACAACACCTAACATCAGTTTCGGCATCAATGTTACTAGCTGATATTAATCTGATCCGGTTAATGATCATTGGAAAACCGTAAAACATATCCTGAAATATATAAGGGTACTAAGGATAAGTTTCTAATATATGGAGAATATGAGCTACAAGTTAAAGGTTATACAGACTCCGACCTCCTCGGAGATCTGGATGATAGAAAAAGTTTACATCCGGATAAATATTTACTCTTAATGGCGGTGCGGTTAGTTGGCGATATTCAAAGTAAGTCTCAACATTTAATTCCAACACTGAGGAGGAATTTATAGCGGCTTTGGAAGCTGCTAAAGAAGTTATTTGGATTAGAAATTTTATCACAGAACTTGGCATTATACCTAATATTACAGATTCGATCTCATTATAATGTGATAATGGCGGAGCCATTGTACAAGCTAAGGAGCCGAGAGCACATTCCAAGACTCTCATCAGATGTAGGGTTTGTTTTTGTCCCTACCTTCATTGAGTCATCAAATTGTCTTTTGACACAAAGACTTCATATTTGTGATTTGAGCCCCTAGTTACTCAATAATTTCACCAGCTCAAGTTGCTTTGCATACTCAATATTTGAGTTTCCGTTTGACGCAAAAGTAGTTGCGGGCTTCACGATACTCCAGGATACTAAATAATCCAAACAACGAATTTTTTTTATGGGATTCACCATTTTTCTCTTTTTTTTCCTCTTCTCCTTTCTTTTTCTTCTTTTTTTCACAATTTTTTTATTTTGCATCATCTCCTTTACCTAGTGTCTTCTCAGTCTTAACCTTGGGAAATGGTCTAATGAATGCCAAATGCTTTGATCATTTCTACAAGTTGTGTCAGCATAAATTCTTTCGAAATATGCATTGAAATTCCAAGTGCAAGCTTGAGTGCACAATTGTGGATATCACTCTGCTAATGACTCCAAAGTTGTAACTTCTTTCAAAATTCGGACATGCTCATTATTATCAAGAGACGAAAAATTCTATAAAACCAAATTTATTTCAAAAAAAGAGTCATTACATGTAAAAATTAAAGATGAAAATGTGATGATTTAAAATTCGATTACTGCATGGTTTCGGCTTCTTCGGGGTTAGGTATCTTCCATTTGTCGATCAAATCTTGGATTTCATGTCTAAGGCAGAAACAGCTATTGATGTCATTTCTTTTTTTCTGGTGGTAATGAAAAAAATTAGTTTAGGTCCCAGTGGCGGGGTACGTGATCTGGCAACAGCTTAGGCTCCAATGGCTTCAGTAGGCCTTGTTTTTCAAGCTGAGCTAAAACTTTGGACATTGACCTTCTTAAGTTGGAAAATTATTCTTTTGGATAGTGTTCACTTCTACTGTTCCATTTCATGGACTTCCCCCATTTCTTTTCTTATGCTGCCCTTGGCCATAGAACTTCATATTCTCCGTTTCCTCTTCTTCTATGTCCATAACAGACTCTTTTAACTATCAAAATTCTGAGATCATAGAGGTCATCCTCCTCAACTTATTATAGATGGAGGGCTTGGTGCCCTTGATGATCATCTTGATTTGATCTTTTCCTGAGGGTCTAGTTTGCATCTTCAATAGTTGGCATCTCAAGCGGTCTAAATATTCTTTGAATCTCTTGTCTGGATTTTTTTTTTGTGTTCTTCATGTCTCAAGCGGTCCAAATATTATTTAAGCTCTCGTCATTGAGGAAGGCTTAGACTAGGTCTCTCCAATTATCCTTTACTTTTTTGCTAAATTGTGGTACCATACCACTAGTGCACCTTTGAGCGACATACCAAACATTTAGAACTTGACGCTTGGATAGGCCATTAGCACTTATCATAGATACATATTGACGAAGGTGTACATTGAGATCTATGTTCCCATCGAATTTGGTCATGCCAGACATCTTAAACGCGGCAAGGATTTGTTCTTCAAAAGCCATTACGCTGTAATCTATGAGGTTTTTATGTTTACTCCTCATCATTTGGGTAATTGATTCCATTTTCTCCTTCAAATTTTGTAGCTCGGCATCAACCTGAGACTTGGCAATTTTCCCAAAAGCATATTCTGCCATGTCATCTTCATCGTCTGGGACTGGGCCTCTCTCAACCCTACTCTTGGGCTCCTCACACCTTTTCCTAATAGTCTCGACCCCCTGCAGTTTGGATTTTTATTTGATTGGCAATGACATTGATCAAGGTTTACAATTATTCTACCATCTTGTTCACGATGGCTTCCAATTGGTTTACTCGAGAACAGTCACTACTGGTGATTTTTACGTTTGTTAGATGCATCTTGGCTAGTCTGTCTTCCTCTCTTACCCAATGAGTCACTATGATGGCTTCATTCATAAAATGATTAGTATGATGAATGTATACATGTGATAAATGAAATGCATGGTTAGTTCATGCAGCATACACTCTTCCAACTTTATCTCTCTCGTTCACGCGATAAGTCAATATCTACCCTAGGTTTGGCTTAACTTGTGTACCAATAAGGGGTACGTGAGCTCATTCTCTCCTAAGCTAAAAGGTAAACCTTGGCTACTTTAGTTCTTATCTATCATTAAGAGACAAAGTCCAACATTTACAGTAGGACTATACCTACTATGGGGATCGTGTCATTGTTTAAAATATGATGAATTGGAACTTTGGTAATCATAGTTATTTGGGATGGGCCATGTAATATTTAGCGATGTCCAAATGGGCCGAGATATGGCGTACTTTTCCTGAATGAAAGCCAGTGTGAGTATCAAACTCATGTCTCGGTATATTTGGACTGTTACTAAATACTATACTCTCAATGGAGTTTCATACAATGTGACTCGTTGATATTTAAAAGTATTTAACCTAATCATCATGGAACGCAAACTTGTCCCAATTGAAAGGCCCAAAAATTTTACACTTCATGGCAAACATATGCAGTAGGGAAACTCATTCCTAAGGAAAGCATCTATTAGCTCACATTTGGGCTTACCAAAGGTTAGTTTTAGGCTTTCATTGGTGAAAGGTTGTCTATAACTAGGTCTCCCTACTCAAGGGTTCGAACGACCAATGAATGCGTCATTTTTATACCTCAATGGTATGTTCCAACAAGTGATAGGTATCATCACATGGAGATCCACCGCCTTGAGTGAAAGCGATTTCACTATATGCAACTCCATCAAGGATTGAACGATATGCAAGAAAAATGAAGACATGATTAACCTCAATCTCGCCAAGGATACTACAAAGTATATATTCAGAGCTGATTTTTTATCCCCATTAGAGTCGCCATCTATACAAGCGAAACGAAGGTCACCGCTATGCCTATGACATCGACGACCATGACAATGTTGAGCTCGTAGAAAGTATAGATTAGTCCACGGGAGACTAACTGTAGAATAAAGGAGTCGCCACCTAGTATGAGACAATGAGAATGATTAAAGATCGCACTACACCCCTCGTAAGATCTGACCTTAAACCTGTTTTGGTTCGGAATGGTCCATTACTAATGCCAGTATAATATTCATACTTAAGAGATGATCCACATGTCTTATAATGCATAAATCACACATGAACAATTTATATTGCATATAATCACACAAGATAGTTTATAATTCATGAGATAGCCAAGCATTCATGAAAGCAATAATAAAGAAGAAGAATTAACGAACATAATAAGCTTGGCCAGAAAAATCTTAAGTCCAGCCAGATATGTAACTATATGTCTGGCCGAACATACTTGATGTGTAATCAGATTTACTACGTAAACTAGAAAGCCCAAAATGCGGAATTATGCATGGTAATAAATATAAAAATCACAGCATGCATGAAACCAGAATTCCTAAGGCACATAATCATGCATAACGGTAATAATAAGACAGTCATAAGACAAATAGAATGATCACATGACCACAATAATGATAAAACAGTAAAATAAGACATACGTAACCATTTTCAAGTGGTACGTGGAGTTGTATCCCGAGTGTAGACAATATTACAGTCCATTCGAAATAGTCGGTGGTACAACCAAACTTTATGTGTGACAAGTACATGTCCGGTCGGACATTGAGGATGTTCGGCCTACATCAGTTCAAAGAACTAAAACACGAAAGTAAAAAAGCTTGGTTTGGTTACCGAATCTCTTGCTGGAGTTGGGAAATTTAGGTATCGGTGTTTGGTGTTTACGTTATACAAAAAATACAGAAAAGAAAATAAGAACCCAATTACTTTAATTAATTAAGAAACCTAAAAAAAATCGAATCCTTCTACAAAATTGGAAACTCAATGCATATCCCGTTTGATTTGGTTAATGTCCGACCAGATATGACTTTGATGGCAGATCGGACAAGAAGACATCCAACTGGTTTTTGAGGATAAATCCAGCTGGATGTACAAGACATCCGGCCGATTTTGGGCGGCTAAGTCTGGCTGGATATAAATGACATCCGGCTGGTTTTTTCTATATCTTTCTCATCCAGCATGACTCATGTCGAGTCAAGGTAAAGACATAGACCTTCATCTGGTCCAAAAGATTTCAAAGACACTCCTGGACCTTCTTTGGGTCTATACGAATGAAGATTATCCAGGACTTTCATCTTGTCCAGTCGACGGGATATCCCCTAATAACCTTTATCGGGTCAAAGAATCTCTTGGACCATAATATGGTCCAGTCGACTGAGAAAATTCATATACCCTCATCTGGTCCAGTCAATGTAGCATGGCCTTCATTTGGTTCAAGTAACGCCGATATTCCAAATGACATGATGATTTAATACGACATACTCGTAAGAATACTCTCCAAGCCAAAGACTCATTGACTTAGAGAGTAAGAGACATACTGTACGGGCCAAATTTGATTTAAGGACCCAAATGTCATTATATCTCAGGTCCACGCATCATACAGAGCCTAATTAGCACCAGACGGCCTTGAGTCGACTCACATGAGTTATAAACGGGGCCCATAAGCCCATACGCCTTAATTAGCAAAGGCCCAAATGACCTGGAGGCTTCTAAGGGCCCATACGACTTATAAGGGTTTCAACAATATCTCCATCATGTCACTCGATGTCCCATTAGACATTATAGGGCCAATCTACACTTTAGTTCCTTCTTAGTAAGGAAACTAAGTCTTTGGATCATGACGAACTACCTACAAACATGGTAGTCTAATCCAATTACTATAGGAATTATACCTAATTTTAGATATCTAGGAATTCCTAATTTAACCATATTCAATTACCCTTTCCTAAATAGACTTGGAATATGAGTCTTCAAAGGAATATAAATCTGATTAAAAGGCTACCTCACGGCCTATAAAAAAATGGGGTCCAAAGGGAAGATTCATTCAATTTTTTGGCCATCATACTCGAGTTCTCAAAGTGTATATCACACCATAAACACCAGTCCACCACCGTCATGGCAATTTATGAATTGTAAGAAATGATTTCCAGCGGCAGAAGCGTGTTAGGCACCGGAATCAACCTTGAAAAAAAAATTACGCCTTTTCCCCTTCTTAGCTGAAACTGTCCAACCCCTTTGCACTTATTTTGCAAATGTTTTTTATGATTTTTCCAGTCCCGGAACAACAGCCTAAGAACTGGATTGTTTTGCACACCAAAAACTCTCTTTACGTGCGCACAACTCACTATTTTATGCTGGTTGTTTGATGATTTTTCTACCATTATTTTGGACAATATAATCATTCCAAAACAGCCCCAAAATGTCTACAAAATACCCTTTTGTGTTCCTAAATTTTTAGGCAAAATTACCAGAAAAACAACTCATAAATGGCTTATAAAAGTGCGGCAATTAGCATAATTTTCTGCTCACTCCAATGAGTCTTATGGAAAGAAAGAATGAAGTATTTTTTCAACACCAAATGATCTTCTGTGCTATGACTCGTTACCAACAAAATATAGGGTGGGGCATGCTCACAAAATTATTCCCTAAATAGTTTAGAGATTAAAAGTCACATACAATTTTTTTTCTCTTTTTATTTTTCTTTCAACACTTGAGAGAAAAGAGAATAGAAAGGTGGCTAGGGTTTGTAAAAAGGAAAACAAATAATTCAAAAAGCAAAATATTTTTTTCTTTTATATGCTAGGGTTTTGGTTAACATAATTATAATTGAAATTATTGTTATATCCCTAAACCATTGGGTATTTTTTGCCAACTTTTCAAATTTTGTAACAATAAAATTCATGGTTAAATGTCTTCATAATGAAGACATTAAACCTCCACCTTAATACACATTTTGTAATTCATTTTGAAATAATGTGTATTGATATCAAATATTAATACACATTGTAATTCAAAATAATAATTAAATTATCATATAATTTAATATTTACAAAATATAAATATAAATGTATATGATTATCTCATAATCATTAAATAATGAAAACTTTATATTAAACTTATTTAATATAGATTTCAAGTATGACTTCATTTATTAGTGATATTAATAATTTTAACATAATCTATTATTATGCATGTGAGTTCATAATTGGACTGTCCAATTATGATATGATTTGCTATAACATATCAAGCTAGTACGGGGACCAAATGGACTTACAGTTTTGAGCTCCAATGATCTCGTAATATTAATTAAACTCTTTAATTAAATATTCTAAAGTATTAACTTTAGGTTATTCCACTAAGCCGAACTACATCGGTGTCCATCGATAGTCATTATATACAGATTGACCCTTCACAAGTATCTCACAATTAGAGTTGGATCAAAATGTCTGTTATACCACTGTAAATATTTTTACCTTAAGTACCATTAATTCTCTAATGGACGATTTATTCATAACTGTTATGAATATTAATCTTTCTATTCGTAATAGAAAGACTTGAGCACTCTAATAGTTCAAGTACTGAATCAACCCTTAAGGAATATACTCATCTACTTCTCGTAAGAACGAGTGAACTCCATATCTATGTAAAACGTCCTCAGCTACACACCAAACCATATCCCCAAAGTACGTAGCTATTGGTCTAGATTTTTACACCAAACTCACCATTGTAAATCAATGACATGGCCTGCCATACATGAGTTCGTAGTACACTAAGGATTCAGATCAATCCATATATAACCATCTTGTAGATTAAAATAAATTTCTTTATTTAACGGATATTATAAGAAATTCATTTTTATCTAGATGCAGTCTTCTATGATCACATCATATAAGGTGCTTCCATTATCATGTCACCACATTGACGATCTCGGATCAAAGTCTCCATACAATTATAAAATGGACCGCAGTTATAGATAAACCACAAATAAAGTACTCATTTTGTTTGCTCTCTATGGAGTATTTTAGATTACTTACTTCAGACTTAAATCCTCTTGTGTATGACACCCATACACTAAGTTTGAATTCACATAAGTAATCAAGGGTAAACAATATAATTTACAATATGCGATTCGAATAAAAAAGAATTGATAAATAAATATTGCATCTTTTATTTTATATCAAATAATTCTGTTTATATTACATTACGTTTAATGGAATATATCCCAACACGAATATTAAGATAACCATAAACCTTGTTCTTCCCTCTCTTTTCGCTCGTCTTCATCACTAACTTGAGCATTGAAGTTGTTGGAGTTGGTACTTGGAGCGCCAATCCGAATAATATATTTTATATTATATTTTATTATTTACTAATAAAATAATTATATTTTTCATTTCAACCTTATTAATGGTAATGTCATTTTGCATACTAGATTGATATATAAATATATTGAGAATGACATCGACCTTAGAATAGTCATGTAGTGATACTGGACATTGGGTGTCCGATATTGGGATAGTATTACTATTATAAACTATTCTTAAAGTAAATATTTCTAATTGTTGGTTTTGAAATATGGTCGAATTCTTATAACCTAGAAGACTAGCGCATGTTATATATTGGAATTGGAGTTCAATTGGTTTAACCCGATGTACCATGAGTAAATGAAGCTCGTATAGATATATAGGTATTCATTGGAGTGAATATTGTATGACTCACATGTGATTCCTAATAGTTGGAAGTACACACTACCATAAATAAGAATCTCATCGAGTCGAGTGATCATTTGACTATAGGATAGCTTTGATTTTGTGTGTGATCCTCCACACTTTGATGCCATATATATCAGAGACCTTTCATAGTCTGATCGTTAGATGTCCACTGGTATGGACCGATGCACTCGTTAATCAAGTACGTATCAAGATAAGATCTGTAGGCCCGTATGTGTACCATAAGAGATTTAGGTATCTATGTGATTAAGTCACGATTTTTAAGACTTTGACCAAATATGGTCACCTAGGGTGGATCACATATATCAAAAATGGTGTTTTGATTAGTTTTAAAGAAATGTGGACATGTCGACATGAGATGTGCCTCTCGGAAACTTGACAGTGTAATCTATGTTTCCTAAGCATAACTCGATCATACTACACCCTGAATGTCTATTCTTTTGTATTTTCAATCCAACTCCCCTAATCTCCCGCATCCAGCAACAGTTGGAGCAGCTTGCTTCTGGGCATGGATGGGCGCGTATTGAACCCAAGAAAGAATAGGCCTGCCTGAAAGACATAAGTAAGTAAAGGTACTGACGTACTAAATGGATAGCCTACGAAAGAGGGATTGTTAAACATATGTGATAATCTTGACTTGTATGGTTCAAAAAGGTCATTCGTGTTCTTCGCGAATTTAGAGGTGCTGAATTGCGTACATATAAGCTAGGCTTATATGACGAACGTGTCTGAACTTAGAGAGTCCCACGATATGAAGCGTAGCCGTTGAGCACTTGGGTAGCCGATAATTTTTGATGATAAATAATATTTGATATTATAATTATCAACTAAAATAATTAAGTGTTATTGGATAACATTGATTATTTATTTTGACCTGGATTAATCCAAAATCACACAAGGGTTTTATTGTAATTTTATAAATATCTCTATCATTGGAGGATATTTTGGTAATTACACATATGTAATAATATGTGTATTTGCCTTGATTTAATTAGATTAAATCAAAGTGGCAGACATTTAAATAATCCATTAATAAAACTTTGTCTTGATTTAATTGGATTAAATCAAAGTGGTAGACAAATTTGATTAGTCACACCTAATTATACATATTTAGAAAAATTGGATTAAGCCCACCTAAAAGTTGGTTAGAACTTTATTAATTAAAAATTGCATAAGTTTTGCTATAAAAGGCAAGCTTGAGCAAGTTTTTAATTAAGTTTGAGCTTAAGAAAGTTAAGCTTGTAAAAGCTAAAACAAGCAAGAATTAGAAATATTAGCCTATGTAAAAAGAAGTGTTTAGAGAAGCTTTGGAAGTTCTCTACAACATTTCAGCAAGGAGAAATAAAAATTGGATCTTGGAATAAAGCTTGCTAGCATAGGAATCAAGATTTGATCTTAGCGACAAGCTTGCTAATTTTGGAAGTTCTCTACAATACTTCAACAAGGAGAAGAAGATTGGATCTTGGAATCAAGCTTACTAGGTAAGTTTGATCTTCTATAAAGTTATGTTTTCATTATTGAGTTATCATTAGTGAAACATATAGTGATGTATTATGTATTGATACATAATAACATAGTTTGATCTTCAAATTATGCTAATGAATTTTGTATGGATGTTTTGGAAGCATAAACACAATATGCTTGTGATTGAGTCAAAATATTCATGTTGGACATGGAACATTAAATTAGAGTTTGGAACTCAAGATGATAGCTTGGAGCTATGGCTACCATTCTAGAATCACTTGACCACCTTTAAGTGACATAGAATTTTTCATGAGTCACTTTATTGTAGGATTCTAATTTTGTTTGTGTTTTAGATTCAAAATTTACGCATGTGCGTATTGTTGGACAATTATGACCCATAGCGTCACTATTTGTATAGATCATGGTGTTGTTGTACAAATTAACTATGTGACAAAGGAGATTGCACTCTTATCATTTGTGATTAGATCACCTAGATGTATAAATGATGAGAGGTCCCTATGATTTGTTCCTGGACGGAGAATGATATGAGACAGTATCAGTCCACGAAGGATAAATCATTAAATATCCCTAGTCAGAGTATTATCGAGATTGGACATTGATAAATATGTAAAATACTAGTATTACACTTGTGCGCGTTGTGAGGGCACAACGGCATAGTTCTCATATATTTGGGTATATGATACTCATGCAAGTGTAATAGGAGGTTGTGTTTTACCGATGGTACGGGAAACAGCTTCGCTTTGGATAGACCCCCTCGGAATTCCATTGGTAGTATGACTATGTGTCTATGGAAGTCCGAAATCAGGGTAGGTGTATTTGGTCTTAACCTGATACTTGCACCGCTAATACTTGCGACAATCAATATACTTTGGTTGAGGTCGTCCAGGGCTTTAACAGGTTCTGTGTAGGCCAATACTGGGTATATTAAGAATCGTAGTGTGTTGGGTGTGATGTCAAGACGGAAGTGTCACTCCAGTCATATGGAGATGATGGTCACGTAGGATACGGGACTGGTTCTCTTAAATGCTGCAGCTATCGGGATAAAATGACAAGGTCATGTTTATCCGATTATAGAGACTGTGGATGCTGGATTTCGGCCGAGGTCCACAATCAGAATTTGTAGATAGGGGGCATCAGCGATCCTGCAAAACAAAGGTAGAGTGAGCGGGAGAAGACTACCCACCGGTGTGGTGGGTGCCGGGGGCACTCCGACGCCCAAATCAGTAGCATGAAATGAGCAGTGAATATGTAAATGTGAAAGGTAGGTTTGATGTTACCTTGACCTCTCTGGGTGGCCGTGAGGGCGGTGGTAAGTGTATAAGGGGGGGATGGAGAGCTCTCAGAGAGCTAGTGTCAAAGAGCATAGGCTTGTAAGAAATAAGTGAAGCCTGAATTAGAGTTGAGAAGCTCCCCCCTTTCACTTCATGAATTATGCTTCATTTTATAGGAGGAGAAAGGTGAATTCTCTGATCTGCACATGGGAAATGGGTCCCCATAACATGCTTATTGTCTATGCTTTCGGCAGGGAGAATATTTTGCATGTGGGCGATATATTCTTTGTTGGGGAAAAGAGAGAATCGGTCAAATGGTTTGTCCTTTTATTTTTGTAAAGGGTTTAGAGTTTAATGGGCTGGGTTATTGCTTTGGGCCTCACTTGGTATTGTGTTCGAAGTGAAAGACGGTTTTGTCCTTGGCCCAAATTTGGCACGTACAGTTTGTTCCCTACTCTTTAAGTCAAAGAGCATTTGACTTGAAGAGTAATATGTCGAGTGTATCATCGGAGATTTGATCCTGATACTAGATGTATTCTATGTCTTTTGAAGTAGCTGAAGTTTAAAACTTCAACTTAACTCTAAAATGTCTTCTGGACCAGATGAAGGTCAGATCTACGACTTGACTCTACATGAGCCAATGGGGAATGTTCCCAGTCGACTGAACCAGATGAAGGTCAGGACAATCTTCATACTACTGGTCAAGGACCAGGAGAGTCTTCAAATTTTTCTAGACCAGATGAAGGTCATATGTTGACTCTACATGAGCCATAGGGGATGTTCCCAGTTGACTGAACCAGATGAAGGTTCAGGTCTTCCATTTGACTCTACATGAGCCATAGGGGATGTTCCCAGTTGACTGAACCAGATGAAGGTTCAGGTCTTCCATTTGACTCTACATGAGCCATGGGGAATGTTCCCAGTCGACTGAACCAGATGAAGGTCAGGAGAATCTCCATACTACTGGTCAAGGACCAGGAGAGTCTTCAAATTTTTCTAGACCAGATGAAGGTCATATGTTGACTCTACATGAGCCATAGGGGATGTTCCCAGTTGACTGAACCAGATGAAGGTTCAGGTCTTCCATTTGACTCTACATGAGCCATGGGGAATGTTCCCAGTCGACTGAACCAGATGAAGGCCAGGACAATCTCCATACTACTGGTCAAAGACCAGGGGAGTTTTCAAATTTTTCTAGACCAGATGAAGGTCGTATGTTGACTCTACATGAGCCATAGGGGATGTTCCCAGTCGACTGAACCCGATGAAGGTCAGGATAATCCCCATACTACGGGTCAAATGACCATGGGTGTCTACAATGTCTTCTGGACCAGATGAGGCCAGGTCTTCAACTTTGACTCTACATGAGCCATGTGGAATGTTCCCAGTCGACTGAACCAGATGAAGGTCAGGACAATCCCCATACTACGGGTCAAAGACCAGGGGAGTCTTCAATGTCTTCTGGACCAGATGAGGCCAGGTCTTCAACTTGACTCTACATGAGCCATGGGGAATGTTCCCAATCGACTGAACCAGATGAAGGTCAAGATAATGGGTATATTGTCGAATGAGTTCATCAACAAGTTCCAAGATATAGTCGCGTAGATGTAGACTGGGATGAACATCAAGTTTCAAGTCAAAACTATATGTGGTATCTATGACAATGCCCAAGCTATATACTAGATGATGTCGGCTGAGATTCATATCATGTCTCAAGATATGCAAGTGTACTAACTATAACAATCCCCAAACTACAGACTAGATGATGTCGGCTGGGATCATCAATAAGTCTTAAACTACAAACGTGTAGTGTCGATTGAGATCAATGTTACGCCCCAAGCTACACGTTGAGATGTTAACTAAGTAATTCTTAATTAGTCTCAAGTCAATGAGGTGTTGTGTCGACTGGGTTTTTCTTTAAGCCCCGAGCTACACGTGTAGTTTTCAAATAAGACACATTTCAAGCATCAAGTCATACACACATAAGATCCACAACAAGTCCCAAGCTACACATGTAGACGTCGATTGGGACAGACACCAAACATCAAGCCATACATGCATAGGATCCACAACAAGTCCCAAGCTACACATGTAGACGTCGATTGGGACAGACACCAATTATCAAGCCATACACGCATAGGATCCACAACAAGTCCCAAGCTACACATGTAGATGTCGATTGGGACAGACACCAATTATCAAGCCATACACGCATAGGATTCACAACAAGTCCCAAGCTACACATGTAGATGTCAGATGGGACATACATCAAGCATCAAGCCATACATGCATAAGATCCACAACAAGTCCCAAGCTACACATGTAGATGTCGATTGGGACAGACACCAATTATCAAGCCATACATGCATAAGATCCACAACAAGTCCCAAGCTACACATGTAGATGTCGATTGGGAAAGACATCAAATATCAAGCTATACACGCATGAAATCCTCAATAAATCCCAAGCTACACTTATGTAGATGTCGATTGGGAAAGACATCAAACATCAATCTATACATGCATGAAATCCACAATAAATCCCAAGCTACACTTATGTAGATGTCGATTGGGAAAGACATCAAACATCAAGCTATACAAGCATAAGATCTACAACAAGTCCCAAGCTACATATGTAGATGTCGATTGGGACAAATTGACTTGATGAAAGTTTATGACACCATGGTCGAATGGAACAGACAAAGGTCCATGAGACACGGTCGAATGAAACTAATGCATGTCTATAAGAATCACCACTACTAGACTTGTTGAAGGTCCAAAAGAATTTTCATACTACCTAACTTGATAAAGATTGGTCAATTGGACCTAAAGGAGGTCAATAAAATTTACATTATACTTGAACTAATGAAGGTCAGGAGACTACGGTCGAATGAACTTGATGAAGGTTCATGGGACTTTTCTAATGCTTTCTAGAGTTTATGGAAATCCATCCATATAGTCTAGAGTGGATGATAATCTCCATGCGTAGTGTGGAGATGACTATCTTCATATGTAGTATGGAAGAGATGGATGCCTATCAAGGTTATTGCTAATTTATACAATACCTGACTAAGCTTAATGATACTACAATAGAATGAACTTTGATGAAAGTCATATAGAATTTCCATACTACCTAACCTGATATAGGTTGGTCGAATGGACCAAAAGAAGGTCTTAGGGAGTTCTTCATTCTACTATTCATGATAAAAAAAATTCCCTATGTAATATAGAGTTGGCAATATTAAATCAACGTAGCATGGAGATGATGACTAACCTTTGACTTAGTCTAGATGAGTTGATATTCACTCCAAGTAGTGTAGAGGAGATGTGAGTTTTCTATGTAGTCTGAAGTTGATAGCTGATTCTTAAATTTTATTCTTCAATTATGCGTATAGAGAGCTGCTGTTTTCCAATGTCGTATGGCTTTTGTAACAAACATATTGAAACCTTTAATCCACTATTGGGCCCCACGTAATTGACTGGTCAACAGAGAGTCTTCCTCTCTCATGGTCACGCCATTTTTTTTTTTTTTTGCGCCACCTTTGTGTCTTTGATTTTTGTCTTTCTTTCACTCACGCCACTTTTTCTTCCTTTATCATATGCATAAAAACCAAAACATATTTTAAGTGTTGGGCCCACGTTACTTTCCTCTTTTTCTTCTTTTTTTTTTTTTTTTATTCTCTCACTCATCACGCCCATTTCTTCTTCTTTAGAAAAACAATAAAGCAAATTCGGGCCCACCTGCTTTCCTCTTTTTCTTCTTTTCTTCAAAATCTTCTTTGTTTTTTTTTTATTCTCTCACTTCTCACGCCCATTTCTTCTTCTTTAGACAAACAACAAAGCAAATTCGGGCCCACCTTGCTTTCCTTTTTTTCTTCATTTCACGTGGACCTTCGCTTTTAATTCCTTTTCTCTGGCTTCGTGAGCTTCTGACAAATCGAGCCGAAAATCCCTTTTTGTGGTTGTAGCTTGGGGTAGTTGGCCTCACTTTATCTCAACTTTGTCGCCTGTGAGTTCTTTTGTCGGATGAATTTTCTTTAATAGCCACGTGAAGCTTGATGGGTTCAGCATAACTCCTAACGTTTGGGCTTATTGTCTTCATGTGATTATTATGCTTTTGGGCTGCCGCTTGGGTGGCACACATGTTCTATTTTGAACATCCATGCATGGGCCATTCGTGGGCTTAAATGTTTTTTTGTTTGATGTGGGACAATATTTTTGCATGAGAGGCTATGGGGTTTTTTTTGTAGTGTGGCCGTGTGTGGTTAAGAGTGATCAGTGGCGTGTGGTTTTCCATGCCAGCTGCTTGTTTGCTGGCTTTTTGTTTTTGCGTGGGTAACATGACTCCAAGTGTCACAGCTCCATAATTATGCTCTCATTCAACTTCCAAATAATAATTGTGGCTGAATAAATCTCTTCTACCACACGACTAGTTGAAACTGCACTTCAACTACAAATGCTTATTACGTCGACTGGATTGGATTTCATTCAAATAGTATGTATATGGATTCTTCACTCCGGGTTGTATGTAAAATACATATGGGGGTTGGATTAAAGCTTTGGTAGTCACTGGATCAAGTTCATTCTTTCAGGTGCTGTGGTTTTTGGTCTCTTGTCGAGTGCATGAAGTTTGGTTTCTATTTGTTCCTCGAAGCCATGAGTACTTGTGTTTGTAAGGATTGTAGACTGAGGGGTCTTTGCTTGCTATGAATCGCTAAGGCCCCACGGTGGGCGCCAAATTGTGGATGCTGGATTTCGGCCGAGGTCCACAATCAGAATTTGTAGATAGGGGGCATCAGCGATCCTGCAAAACAAAGGTAGAGTGAGCGGGAGAAGACTACCCACCGGTGTGGTGGGTGCCGGGGGCACTCCGACGCCCAAATCAGTATAGTGAAATGAGCTGCCATTATGTAATATGAGGAAATAAGGCTTATTGTTACCTTACTTTCTTTTGATAGCCGTGAGGGCGGTGACAAAGGAATGGAATTCTCAGAACTTGTGTCAGAGAATAGAAGTTTTTAAGAGTGATGTTCAGCCTGCCTTGAACCTTGAGTTATCTTCCCTTTTATAGATCTGAAAAGAGAATATTTTGTAGCTGTGATGAAAGCTGGCAGTGGGTCCACAATGTGCTGATATACCTGGCTATGGAACCCATAACGTGTATTGGATCCAACTTTCGGCGTTGCATGTGTTTATGTTTAGAAAAAGTAAAAATAGTTAGTAACAATCATGTCTTATGCTGTCTATTTTATTTAGCTTTTCATTTGTAGTGTTCTGTACCGATAGAATAAAGTCTAATGGGTTGGGTTTTCTAATATGTTTTTTAAGGGCCAATATTATGGGCTTTTAGTATAGAATCTTGACGTGAAAAGACAGTTTTACCCTCGGGTCCAAATTTGGCACGTACAGAGACTAGTCACCAGACATCCGACATGTGCTTCGTACGGGCAGACACAATTCCAGCCCCAGGCCTAGCACGTGATCATCCGATACTGGACAGAAATACGCAATACTACGGTATACAACGCTTGATATAGATCCTTTATTCCTGTAAGGATGTTTCCAGAGAATTGGGAGGCATGGCGCTTTGCTAGAGGCCAACCTTGTCTTGTAAATCGGTAAAACGTAGTACGAGGTACTTACGTGTTCGGATAGTCCGACGACCGAATTTACTGCCAACATATCCGGGGATCTCATGGGTCGCTTCCCAAAGATTCACCAATGATGTATAACTGATGAGTAGTAATTACATCACTTATTCCCACTCATTTAGCCTAATATTTTGTATTGTTTCTCGAGTTTTATGAACGTTTTGATGTGTTTTGTTGTTATTTTACAGATAAATAAAGTTTGGAAAGTATTGGAGGCAATTTGGGGCAAAAACGGACAAAAATGCGTCAATAGGGATATTTTGGTCTTTATCGCGTCGCGACGCCAAGACCCTACGCGTCGCGACGTCTAACGTGCGCCGAACATGCTAACGTACGCCGAGGGACACATGTCAGAATCTGAGAAAATGGACTTGCTAACGTGCGCCGACCTTGCTAACGTGCGCCTTGACACGTGTCATCATCACAGAAGATCAGCTAAAATGCGCCGTCTACCACGTGTCGAAATCTCATTGGACCAAAGCAAGTGCGTGACACGTGTCGAGTTTTCATTGGACCAAATCACCGGCGACTCACATGCTGCCACGTGTTAATCTCTCATTGGACCAATCTTAAACGCGTGCCACGTGTGAGATGGTCATTGGACCGAAAGCTCAGCCAATCACCGTGTGACACGTGTCTTCTTCTCATTGCACCACCTTTACCGCGTCACACGTGTCATCACCAGATTCTGCCGACAGATCACGCGTGGTCAACCCGCGTGGACCAAAACCGCGTTCCAGCGTCGTTACGCTGGGACCTTTGGCGTCGCGACGATGGTTCCAGAAAATGCCTATAAATTCAGGCCTTCACCACTTCATTTGGTGTGCTTTCCTTGGGAGATTTTCCCTGTTTTTAGAGGATTGCATCTAGTTTTGTATATATTAAATATTTTTAATTTATGTATTTTAATTTTCAGTAATAGTAGTTCTCTTCTTCTACCTTTCTTTTTAATGTTTAGTAGTTAATTTTCTGCTGGGGATAAGGTGAAGCTTTTATTATTTTAATTTAGATTAATCTCCCTTAAATATAATATGGAAATTATAATTCAAAATATAAAAGATTACCGCCTTAATGGCTGGTTTTATTTATTTGACATAATGTGGCACCGCCTATATGGTTGGTCTTTAGGTGACAGGTAATTACCGCCTATATGGCTGGTTTATGTTCAAATACTATTACCGCCTTTATGGCTGGTCGGACTTAATTTGACTTAATAAAGAATACCGCCTTTATGGCTGGTCGGTAATATCATGTTTAATTTCTGTATTATATTAAGGGAGATATCTAAATTATAAATAGTAAAAGTGGATCCCCACCCCCAGCATTTTATTTTATTCTAGGGAAGTGATGAAACACAATATCCACACTTAATAATTGATTTTCTTTTTATGGGTAATTCTTTAGTTTGTTTATTGAGTCTTAAGCTTAATGCTTCTTGTTGTCTGATCACCAATAAGATTGATATGGTAAACTTAAAATGAACTAGACATAGGGATTTTAGGTTTTAGCCTTAGATTCAATAGTTCACGATCTTCCTTGAGGATAGATAACCCTTTAATAGATTTCCTTACAGGATAGGAATATACCTGTCGGGCGTGGGTAGCCATAATTGGAACTTAATCTTAATGAATCCAGGTAATTTGGTTGACATATGAATATGGTTCAATTGGGATATACTGGGTATTTGCGTCTGACCATCGGAAGAGGCTTTTGCATATTTTCGTGTTCCAGGTTAGCAAACTGAATTAGTACACATAAATAAGAGAATCAATTCATCCTTTTAACAGTATTGTGTGGAGTCACGACCCTAGATCTTTGAGTCTGTTTATTTTATTTTCCTTAGTATTTTTCTTTTGTTTATTTTATTTTTATTAAGCAATTCCACATTCAACCAATCAAAGCAATCAATTCCCTTCTCCCTATAATTAGATACCTGTAAATAAATAGATTCAATAATTAACAACAACAGTAGGAATTAAGTCCTCGTGGGATCAATATTTTTATACTACTTGAACGATACGTGCGCTTGCGTTATACGCGTGTGTTTGCACCGATCAATAACTCGCACTCTATATTAATCTGGGATTAATTAGAAGAGAGAGAAAATTAATCTGGGATTAATTGCGGAAATATTTTATCTGGGAAAAATATCATTAAAAGAGAGATAACGATTAATTTGGAATTAATCGATAAATTAATATATTTGATATATTAAACGAAATTGGATTTCGATGCGGAATTAAAATTAGATTTTAATTCGGGCGAACGAATTAATTTAGAATTAATTCGTTAGCGACGTGAATAGTGATTTCGCTAGGCGTAATCATTTAATTACGACGCAACAGAAAATTCGTTAATTTAGAATTAGCGAACCTGAGCCCGAGATTATTTGCGAGCGCATTCGCATTTCGAATTCGAGTGCGGCACGTCAAATCGCTAGTCGCATCTAGCGTCACATCAAGCGTCAAATCATGTCACTTTGAGTAATGTGACCATTGATTGATTGATTGGTGTGACTTGATGGAAGTTGATGGTGGAGTGTTAAACACTCAAATGTGATGGCATGATAGACATTTAATATATTTAAATGTTTGGTATTTGTTTTTGGTTTTGGAAATCAATTAATTGATTTTTTGGAAAATCAAATAAGTGGTATTGGATACACTTTTAGCCATTCAACACATTCTACACCATATCTCCTCTCTCTTTTTTTTCTCCCTCTTCTCACGCCCAAACCAGTGGGTTTTCTTCTGTTTTTGCCGAGCAGATAGGGAAGCATAGAGTGTGATTTTGTGGCAAAATCACAAGTGCTAGCACACTTACGAGACATGCGAAGGTGATAGGGAAGTCCACCCATGAGCCGGGAACCATTCGACGAAGCTCGGAGCTTGACGAATGACCCAAACGAAGGCCAAACCAATGAGCAAAATCTGCACTGCCGAGTTCACTGTCAAGAGGCAGAATCTGAAATTTTGTTGCCTCAGCATCGCTCAACCGATCGATGTGAGTATTCTGCAACTTCTTCGATTTGTATTCGCACTTGATTCATGCTTAATTGATCTTGGGACCTTAATAGAAACCAACAATGGCATCTAGAGCAAGGTTTGAGCATGAAATCAACTTAGGGTAAAATTTGGGTAAAAATGATTTGAGCATATTTGGATGAAATTGGATGTTTGAGTTTGGGCGTGAGAAGAGGGAGAAAAAAAAGTGTTGAGTTTCAATCAAGTCCCAAGATCATAGATTAAACATGAAACAAGTGTAAATACAAACATAGGAGGTGCGGAAAACTCACAATGAACGGATTTGATGCATGTGGTGATGAACCAAAAACGCATTGCATCCTCTGTCAAGCTCGGCAGTGGGCTGAGCAGTGGGTGGACTGCACGGTGATAGCTTGTCTTCCTCCTCCAAGAATCGGCCATGGATGTCCTTTGAAGCTCCAAGCTTTTGTTGATTCCATGCTCATGAAAACACTTCCCTATCACCTTGGTATATCTCCAATGGCGTGCTAGCACTTGTGATGTTCTTTGCCACAAAAAAATGTCACTCACCTTCTTGCCATTTTCGGTCAAAACCAGAAGGAAAAACAGAAGAAATGGCAAGTGAAGAGAGAGAGAAGGAACGATTTTTGGCTCCAAAATGGTGAAAATCGTGTACTGGAGAGAGAGAAGGGAAAAGAAAAAATGTAATAGGTTTATTAATTTCTAAAATTAATTAACATTTACCATTTTTTCAATTTCCATAAAGCAAGCATTAAATTCTTGTCAATCAATTCAAATCAACTCACATCAATCAATCAAATGTCACATCACTCAAAGTGACAAGTGATTTGACGCTTGATGTGACTTTCGATTTGACGCTTGATTTGACTTCTGTGCCGCACTCGAATTCGAAATGCGAATGCACTCGCAAACAATCACGGGCTCGGGTTCGCTAATTCCAAATTAACGAATTTTCTGTTGCGTCGTAATTAAATGATTACGCCTAGCGAAATCACTATTCACGTCGCTAACGAATTAATTCTAAATTAATTTGTTCGCCCGAATTAAAATCTAATTTTAATTCCGCGTCGAAATCTAATTTCGTATAATATATCAAGTATATTATTTTATCGATTATTTCCAAATTAATCGTTCTCTCTCTTTAATTGATATTTTATCCCAAATAAAATATCTTCGCAATTAATCCCAGATTAATTTTCTCTCTTATTAAATTAATCCCAGATTAATTAAAGTGCGAGTCATACGTCATCGGTGAATCTTCGGGGAGCGACCCATGAGATCTCCGGATATGTTGGCAGTAAATCGGGTCGTCGGACTATCCGAACACATAAGTACCTCGTACTACGTTCACACCGATTCCCAAGACAAGGTTGGCTTCTAGCAAAGCGTCATGCCTACCCAATTCTCCAGATACATGCTTACAGGAATAAGCGATCTATATCAGGCGTAGTATACGTGGTATTGCGTATTCCGATCCAATATCGGATGATCACGTGCTAGGCCTGGGGCTGGAATCGTGTCTACCCCGTACGAAGCACATGTCGGATCTCTTAGTAGCTAGTCTCTATATCGGATAAACATGACCTTGTCATTTTATCCCGATGACTGCAGTACTAAAGAGAACCAGTACCGTATCCTACGTGACCATCAACTCCATATGACTGGAGTGACACTTCCGTCTTGACATCACACCCAACACACTACGATTCTCAATATACCCAGCATTGGCGTACACAGAACCGGTTAAAGCCCTGGACGACCTCAACCAAAGCATATTGATTGTCGTATGTATTAGCGGTGCAAGTTTCAGGTTAAGACCAAATACACCTACCCTGATTTCGGACTTCCATAGACACATAGTCATACTACCAATGGAATTCCGAAGGGGTCTATCCAGAGCGAAGCTTTTCCCCTACCATCGGTAAAACACAACCTCCTATACACTTGCATGAGTATCCTATACCCAAATATATGAGAACTATGATGTTGTGTCCTCACAACGCGCACAAGTGTAATACTAGTCTTTTACGTATTTATCGATGTCCAATCTCGATAATACTCTGACTAGGGATATTTAATGATTTATCCTTCATGGACTGATACTGTCTCATATCATTCTCAGTTCAGGAACAAATCATATGGACCTCTCATCGTTTATACATCTAGGTGATCTAATCACAAATGATAAGAGTGCAATCTCTTTGTCACATAGTTAATTTGTACAACAACATAATGATCTGTACAAATAGTGACGCTATGGGTCATAATTGTCTAACAATCTCCCACTTGGCCTATAGCCAGTCACTCAAGTGTCTACCACCCGAACTATGTACGGTTGGCTCAAATTGCTGAGAAAAGGTTTTCGTCAGCGGATTTTGACCGGCGTAAACACACACGTATAACGCAAGCGCACGTATCGTTCAAGTAGTATAAAAATATCGATCCCACGAGGACTTAATATCAAAACTATTAATTTTATGAGGTCAAATGATTACTAGTATCTAACAGGTTGATTGATTGATTTGAAATGATGACGATTCTAAATTTAAAAACAAGTAAATAAAATTGTCGAAAATAGGTTTTAAGAAAATTCAATATTAAAAACTATCTAGGGTTGTGATTTCTTCTTCCAATATCATTTTAAAGATGAAGTGGTTATCTTAAAGTTGGGTAATATATTGATTTATTAACCTGTAACACTAAATTATGTGTAAGCCTCTGTCGATGGTCAGACACAAATACCCAGTTTAACCCAATTGAACCATATGTCTATGTCAACCAAATTATCTGGATTCATTAAGTTTAAGTTCCAATTATAGCTACCCCCGCCCGACAGGTATATTCATATCCTGTAAGGAAATCTATTAAAGGGTTATCTATCCTCAAGGAAGATCGTGGGCTATTGAGTCTAAGGCTGAAACCTAAAATCCCTATGTCTAGTTCATTTTAGATTTACCAGATCAATTTTATTAATGGCCAGTTAATGAAAAAGCATTAAGATTAAGACTCAATAAATAAATCTTTATATTACCTAAGCTATAATCTAACCCCTTATAAAACGGTGATATTAAAAGTCATCACAACCCCAGATAACTAATTTAGTTACAACACATAACTAGGGCTAGTAAAACTTGAAAATAAAAGACATAAAGTAAAAATGCGGTAAAGTAAATACTGAAAAGTGAATTACAATAAAATAAAATGCTAAGGTAAAAGGAATTACTTTTACTACTACTAATTTAGATATCTCCCATAAAATAGTATATAAACTTGTGATTCTTTTTCCAACCAGCCATATAGGCGGTAACCTGATTAAGTCAAATTAAGTCCATCCAGCCATAAAGGCGGAACCAAAATTAAATTACCAACCGACCAATCTGGCGGTATCCTTTTTAAGTCAATATTTTAAATAGTGAATATATTATTTTTAAGGGAGATTAATCTAAATAGTAACAGTAAAAGAATTACCTTTCACCATAGCTGGAGAAGTTACCTCCTCATGGTAAATAGTAAAAACTGTTAAAGTAAAAAACAAGTAAATTACTATTATTACAAAACGTAATTAAAATTAATTACAAAACTAAAAAACTAAAAATTAAAAGAAAGTAAGAGAGAAACTCTCTCTTTAGATAGAATATAAGAGAGAGAGTGGTACACTGAATTCTGAAATCTCGAGCTCAATTTATAGGCCTCGGTAGGCTTCCAGCGTCGCGACGCCAGGGCCCTCAGCGTCGCTACGCCAGCTTTTGTCGACGTGGCAAGCTCTGGTTCATCTGTTTGAAGATTCTGGATAAGCTGATAAGGTGACACGTGGCGAGGTGGTTGGCTTCAATTATTGTGACACGTGGCGGCTTCTGATTGGTCGATGAGATTCTTATCCGCCACGTGTCAGATAAGGATTAGATACTCAATGATTGATGCTGACGTGGTGCTGACGTGGCGGTGAGGTGGCGATGACGTGGCGACACGTGGGAAAGAGACTGTCGGCACCGCAGGATTGCGACACGTGGCACTTCCTGATTGGCTGATGATGATGTGGCACGACACGTGGCAATGTTGACTTGTTGACTTACTGACGTGGCTGATGACATGGAGACACGTAGGATGCCACGTGGCACACGTGGCGATGATGACTGTCGGCACCGTAGGATGCTGACATGTGGCACGGCGCATGTTAGCAGATCGGCTGTGATGGTGACACGTGGCACGGCGTATTTTACCAAAGTCAAACTTTTCTCAGATTCTGATTTGTGGACCCGGCGCAAGTTAGCACTGTTCGGCGCATTTTAGGCGTCGCGACGCTGAAGGTATTGGCGTCGCGACGCAGGAATTTACCAAAATGCCCTTTTCGTCCCATTTTCACTGTTTTGGCCCAAATCACCTCCAGAATGTCCTGAAACTTTATTTATCTACAAAATAACACAAAACACATCAAAATATTCACAAAACTCAAGAAACTATACAAATTATTAGGTTAAATGAGTGGGAAATAGTGATAGATTTACCACTCATCACACCCCCAAACCTAAAATTTTGCTAGTCCTCGAGCAAAACATAAATAAATTAACTAAGCCACTTTCGTAGGGATCACGGTTGCATTTAGCATATGCAACAAGCCTTTAAACCCCTAGGTGTCCCTAGTGGACGAGTTGTAGTCTCGTGAGGGTTTACAGCAATGATACCCACAAACATTTTACAAAAGTAAAAATGTAGTAAAACTAATGCACACAAAAGCAAAAAGACAAGAGAAAATAGAATAAAGAAGTTAGTGACTAATCAGGTGAAACTTCTACTCTAAGTTACTAGTTGTTTTGTTTCTTTCTAAATTACAGAATAAGTAAATTCTCCGATTATTTTTACCATTCTTCATATACACATCTAACAAGATATTAATCAACTCATTTTTGCCCACAACAGTCATAAGTGCAGTTGATAAGAGATTAATATTTTTGTCCTAAAGTTCTATCAGATTTCACACCTTTTGGTAGCAATGGAATAATTTTTCTGATTTTTCTGTTTTTCTTTGATTTTTTTTTTATTTATATACAATATCTTCCATCTATGTAACGAGTGTTGGGTCAGTGGCTCCCAAACCAGTTGGCTTTAGGGCACTAGGTGTTAAAACACCCTTACAGACTTAATAACTCGGATCTCGAATTATTATTTTTTTTGCTCCACTGTTTTTTGATATGCTTCCTCCAATTAAACTAGAGCACTGAATATTACAAACTTTTCAATTTTAACTCATGTCTGTATGTTACTATATATGTTGATAATACCTGTCAACTGAGCATATGAAGATCCATTTTAGTCTGTTTTATGGAGAATTCACAAATTAAATAATTCAAAATGAAATAAACAAAAATTAACTTGTTTCAAAAATGGTTTTAGATACGTCTCAGAAGTGGAAACTCCTTACTCAGCTATCTCTTACCAATTTCACCTTTTTAGTCAAAATAAAAACACAAAAACACAAAATATTTTTGTAATTTTTTTTGTATTTTTCGAAAAAAATTTGGACTAAAAATAAAAAAAACACACAAACTAAAAATAAGGTACTGATCAACTAATTCCCTCCCCTAAACCTAAATGAGACATTGTCCCCAATGTCTTAAACAGTAACAGGAGAGTTAAGAAGGTCGTACCTGGTTAGCTGAAAATCTACAGGAAATTAAAGGTTAAGATCCAGATTAATCCTACGCCTCTTACCACGATCGTCCTCGGACCAATTTATCTTTGAAAGGATAAGGTCAACTTGTGGTTCATAGGCTATGAGTTGGTCTATTAGATCCGGAGCAGTTTTCGGCAGTGAAGAGGAGTTCTTTCATAGGTTTTGACACGAACCCATTTCTTCGGGCATCATCAAGAAATACACAAAGAAAATCATAAAATCCATCAACATTAAACAGTCCAAGCGGTTTCTGGTGTATGTTCAGGTTCGCCCAAGATAGAACTATAAAAATTTCCTCCAATGTACCCAAGCCACCTGGCAAAGCGATAAAAACATCAGCACGGTTAATCATTTCTACCAGTCGTTCAGACATACCTGGCACGATCAGTTCCACTCCGTTTGATGATCCAATAAGATTTGCCTCTGCCAAGGGTTTTGGGATGATTCCCAAAACGTGACTGCATCCTTCCTGTACAGCCTTTGAAACGATCCCCATTAGTCCAAGATTGCCTGCGCCATATATAAGTGCATATTCCTTGCAGCTAAGACTCGACCCAATTCATGTGCTGCTTCTACGTATTGTGGCTTAGTACCAACACTACTACCGCAGAACACACAGATGTTTTCAACTCGTCTTCTTGAAGTGGCTTCCATTTTTATTTATGTATTTCTTTCTCAACTCTGGATGCCTTCATAAGTGCAATGACGGGCTGAATTTATAGTACCTGAAAAGGGTGAGTAAAAATAGCACAAGTATCTCCAGAGGACGATTAGTAGCGAATTAATATCGTGATAGTCAAAAAGGTCTGGATCCTGTCGGAGAAAATTAAAAGAAAACAAAAAACAAATCACAATTATTAAGAAAAGACAAAGAGATATAATATTTACAAGAAAAGTAACGGCTTGATTGACGTCTATGCATCAGGGACAAGCTTCCCATCCAATTTTCTTATAAATTGGCAAACAGGGTCTTTTTGAGTCAGATTCCGAGACTTAACAGTTGTCTTTCCTTTTGGAATTGTGCATATAACATGCGAATTTCATGATACACACATCACTGGGATGCGTCTCAAGAGTTTTAGATATGTCATCCAAAGACTCCTTACTCAAGCCATCCCTAATGAAGTTAATCTTATCTTCGCGGTTATCAGACACCATTCCTAAAGAACGACAACGAGTATTACAAAATATGCGAGCACATTTATAACCAAACACACATTCTTTTGGCTCTTCTCTTTTTAGCATATGTGCTCTTTCCTAAACCAGGCAGATGTGAAATAAAAGAGTCAGAAGACTCACCTGCCAATCGAACCCGTGCTTCAATTAACCAACGAATTGTCAGTAGGAATACCTTTGATTATCAGTAATCTCATCCGTTCTAAGCGAGCTTTGCAAACTTTCATCAGAGATTTTTGAGGGAGAGAAGGAAATTGCTTGTGAAGATTGCGAGAGCTTCTTCCATCTTGAAATGACTAAACCTGCAAAAAATTAAACACACAAAAATAAATCACACCAAATCACATTATATACAAAAATTGCATGGGTTGCCTCCTTGCTAGCGCTAAGTTTAAAGTCGTCAGCCAGACTTGACTTCTCGAATGTTAAGCTGGATTGAAAGTGTGACACTTTTTTTTATCGCTCAAATGATTCTCCCAAGTATTGCTTGACATGCTTGTTTTTAACCTTGAAAGTTTTGTTAGCGTCAGGATCATGTATCTCAACGGCTCTATTTGGTAAAACTTTGGTGATCACAAATGGACCTGACCACCGTGATTTTGGCTTCCATGGGAAGAATTTCACCCTTGATTTGTTTAACAGTGCCTTCTGCCCTGGTTCCAGTTGTATGCGCACTAACTTCTCATCATGTCTTTTCTTGCCCTTTTCTTTGTACAATTTGGCATCTCAAAGGCTGATTGTGAAATTCCTCCAATTCGTTGAGCTGGTGGAACTTTTTCTTTTCTGTTGCTTGTAGTGTAAGAATTGGCTTCTTCAGTACAAAGACGTTTTATCTTTAGGCTCCACAGGCAATTGACATGTTTTAAGTTTGTCAGTAGAACTTTGCATTGCATTGCATTGGAGTTCTGAATGGTACTGTGTATCACATCGAGTTTGAAACATTCCTCCTTCTTTTCATCATCTGGGAAATTCATGGCCTTGAAAACATTAAATGTTACTTCTTGGTCCTGTACCCTCATGGTTAGTTCTCATTTTTGTACATCAATAATGGTTCGACCTATAGCCAAGAATGGTCTCCTGAGGATGATTGGCACGTCTGCGTCTTCCTCCATATCAAGGACAATAAAATCTGCTGGAAATGAATTTGTCAACCTTGACCAGCACATCCTCAACTACGCCTCTTGGAAATACGAGCGTTCTATCAGCAAGTTGTAGAGAGACTGAAGTTGGCATTGTTTCTCCAATCTGTAATTTCCTGAAAAATAAAGAAAGGCATCAAGTTAACACTCGCACCTAAATTACACAAAGCCTTACCAAAGTTATGTTCTCCTATGACGCAAGGAACAGTGAAACTGCCAGGATCTTTCAACTTCGGGGAAGTTTCCTCTGAATGATGGCACTGCATTCTTCTGTTAATGTTACTGTCTCGTAATCTCCCAATCTCCGTTTTCATGAAAGAATATCTTTCATGAATTTGGCATAGGTGGGCATTTGTTCCAATGTTTCTGCAAATGGAATGTTGATATGCAGCTTTTTGAAGATCTCCAGGAACCGAGAAAACTGCTTGTCCAATTTGTTCTTCTGAAGAAGTTGAGGTGGAGGTGGAGTGATCTGTTCTTTTTCCTTTGCTTCTTTTTCCTCCATATGTTGCTTTGTTTCTTTTGGAACTTCCTCAGCAGCTGTTTTGGCTCAAAACATCTTTGTTGATTTCAGTACCGCTTTTTAACATGATGGAATGACATTGCTCCTTCCCCATGTTCCTTGGATTTGGCTATGTGTTGCTAGGAAGGGTACCTGGCGGTCTGTAACTCTGAGCATTGGCTAGTTGTCTGATTTGATTCCCTAGTGCTTTGATAGAGGCTGAATGGCTTTGAATATAGCATCATATCTTGCTTTGCTTGAGAGTCGTGTTTTACTTCCATCTTTTCAAGTAGGTCAACACTTCTGTTATTCCTGGTTCATTTGCCTGCTCCTGGCCTTTGTTCTGTTGTTGGAATTCAGGTGGTGGATAGTTCTATTGTTGACCTGAATTGTTGCTCCATGCGAAATTAGGATGATTCCTCACCCTGGGTTGTAAGTGTTGGAATATGGATTGTTCCCTGTCTGTTGAAATTGTTGACATAATTCCCCGTCTCTTCATGTTGGTTTAGTTCTGGTGCTCCTCCATATGGTGAACTTGTGGATCCAGTGGTAAGAGTCTCCATGAATTTGCATATCTGATCTAGCTTGGCGTTAACTGCTGTGATTGGCTCCACTTTCATAAATTCCTGCAATTCTTTGGATCATGCTCCTTTCTGTTGGCCACAAGGAATTTTTGTTGGCCATTTCTTCAATTAAGTCCCAGGCTTGATCTTCTCCTTTTGCCATCAAAGCTCCTCCCAGCAGCAGCATCGATTGTGGTCTCATTATTCCAGAAAGTCCATTGTAGAAGGTCTGAACTTGTAGCCACTTTGCGATCTCATGATGAGGACATTTCCGGAGTAAATCTTTGAATCTTTCCCAAGCTTCGCAAAGGGATTCTGAATCTTGTTGCATGAAGGATGTGATGTCATTCCTTAACTTTGCAGTTCTGGCTGGTGGAAAGTATTTTGCAAGGAATTTGGTGGCTAGAGTGTTCCAAGTTGTGATAGAACCTGCTGGCAGTGAATGTAGCCAAGCTTTAGCACTGTCTTTCAAGGAGTATGGAAAAACTCGCAGTCTCATTGCTTCTTCAGCTGCTCGGTTGTAATTGAAAGTACCGCAAACTTCCAGGAAGTTGCTGATGTGGGCATAAGGATCTTCAGTTGCATTTCCCCCAAACTGCACTGACTGCTGAATCATCTGAATGCATGTTTTGATGTCACCGCATTTGCTGGTAAGGGAGGAAGTACAATACAAGAAATGAGTCTGTCAACCACCGGAATGGTTCTGTCTCGATTGGAATTGGTGGTGCAACGTTCAAAGGTTCAGGTTCCATGTTGACTAAAGCTTCTTGGCCTTCTCGCCTTTCCCTTCTCAACTGTCTGATGGTTCTTCAATTTCCGGGTCAAGCGGTCGGAGTTCAAAGCTTCTGGTTCATCTCATGTAGTTTCTGAGAACCTGAAACACAAGAAAACAACAACAGTAAGTAAAAAGAAATTAAATACAAGTAACGTATCTAACCTTAAAACTAATAGTGAAAGATAAATAAGTCCCCGGCAACGGCGCCAAAAACTTGACCGGCGTAAACACACACGTATAACGCAAGCGCACGTATCGTTCAAGTAGTATAAAAATATCGATCCCACGAGGACTTAATATCAAAACTATTAATTTTATGAGGTCAAATGATTACTAGTATCTAACAGGTTGATTGATTGATTTGAAATGATGACGATTCTAAATTTAAAAGCAAGTAAATAAAATTGTCGAAAATAGGTTTTAAGAAAATTCAATATTAAAAACTATCTAGGGTTGTGATTTCTTCCAAATCATTTTAAAGATGAAGTGGTTATCTTAAAGTTGGGTAATATATTGATTTATTAACCTGGAACACTAAATTATGTGTAAGCCTCTGTCGATGGTCAGACACAAATACCCAGTTTAACCCAATTGAACCATATGTCTATGTCAACCAAATTATCTGGATTCATTAAGTTTAAGTTCCAATTATGGCTACCCCCGCCCGACAGGTATATTCCTATCCTGTAAGGAAATCTATTAAAGGGTTATCTATCCTCAAGGAAGATCGTGGGCTATTGAGTCTAAGGCTGAAACCTAAAATCCCTATGTCTAGTTCATTTTAGATTTACCAGATCAATTTTATTAATGGCCAGTTAATGAAAAAACATTAAGATTAAGACTCAATAAATAAATCTTTATATTACCTAAGCTATAATCTAACCCCTTATAAAACGGTGATATTAAAAGTCATCACAACCCCAGATAACTAATTTAGTTACAACACATAACTAGGGCTAGTAAAAACTTGAAAATAAAAGACATAAAGTAAAAATTCGATAAAGTAAATACTGAAAAATGAATTACAATAAAATAAAATGCTAAGGTAAAAGGAATTACTTTTACTACTACTAATTTAGATATCTCCCATAAAATAATATATAAACTTGTGATTCTTTTTCCAACCAGCCATATAGGCGGTAACCTGATTAAGTCAAATTAAGTCCAACCAGCCATAAAGGCGGAACCAAAATTAAAATTACCAACCGACCATATGGCAGTATCCTTATTAGTCAGGTTTAAACCAGATTAAAATGAATTACCAACCGACCAATCTGGCGGTATCCTTTTTAAGTCAATATTTTAAATAGTGAATATATTATTTTTAAGGGAGATTAATCTAAATAGTAACAGTAAAAGAATTACCTTTCACCCTAGCTGGAGAAGTTACCTCCTCATGGTAAATAGTAAAAACTGTAAAAAGTAAAAAACAAGTAAATTACTATTATTACAAAACGTAATTAAAAATTATTACAAAACTAAAAAATTAAAAATTAAAAGAAAGTAGAGAGAGAAACTCTCTCTTTAGATAGAATATAAGAGAGAGAGTGGTACACTGAATTCTGAAATCTCGAGCTCAATTTATAGGCCTCGGTAGGCTTCCAGCGTCGCGACGCCAGGGCCTCAGCGTCGCTACGCCAGCTTTTGTCTACGTGGCAGCTCTGGTTCATCTGTTTGAAGATTCTGGATAAGCTGATAAGGTGACACGTGGGGAGGTGGTTGGGCTTCAATTATTGTGACACGTGGCGGCTTCTGATTAGTCGATGAGATTCTTATCCGCCACGTGTCAGATAAGGATTAGATACTCAATTATTGATGCTGACGTGGCGGTGAGGTGGCGATGACGTGGCGACACGTGGGAAATAGACTATCGGCACCGCAGGATTGCGACACGTGGCACTTCTTGATTGGCTGATGATGATGTGGCACGACACGTGGCAATGTTGACTTGTTGACTTACTGACGTGGCTGATGACATGGAGACACGTAGGATGCCAAGTGGCACACGTAGCGATGATGACTGTCGGCACCGTAGGATGCTGACACGTGGCACGGCGCATGTTAGCAGATCGGTTGTGATGGTGACACGTGGCACGGTGCATTTTAGCAAAGTCAAACTTTTCTCAGATTCTGATTTGTGGACCCGGCGCTCGTTACACTGTTCGGCGTATTTTAGGCGTCGCGACGCTGAAGGTATTGGCGTCGCGACGCAAGAATTTACCAAAATGCCATTTTCGTCCACATTTTCACTGTTTTGGCCCAAATCACCTCCAGAATGTCCTGAAACTTTATTTATCTACAAAATAACACAAAACACTTCAAAAATTCACAAAACTCAAGAAACTATACAAATTATTAGGTTAAATGAGTGGGAATTTTGTGATAGATTTACCACTCATCAAATTTTCATGATTATCATCTGATGCGATTTATTCGATCATCACATCGCCACGATGTATGATCTGAATGAATCAGATGAATATCGAAGTATTTATCTGGATCGTTGATGAGACCATTAATTCTTTAGCATGTGCTGAAGCCTAGCTCAGCTGCTAAGAGAACTATATCTAATCTAATTAGATTTTATCGACCCCAGAAGGCTTCTCCTGCTGCCTCAGCTGCAGCAATAATCCGAATTTGTTGTTTATTCAGTAACAGTATCTTGCTTGGAAGATTTCCAGCTCACTGTACCGTTATTCTACTGTATAGTACCGTTTTTATCGGTTGGGAAACTTGTGGTAGTGATCCTAGTCACTTCAAG
Organism: Zanthoxylum bungeanum; assembly: GCA_019454045.1. NCBI lineage: Eukaryota > Viridiplantae > Streptophyta > Magnoliopsida > Sapindales > Rutaceae > Zanthoxylum > Zanthoxylum bungeanum. Next base: position 48,827 of record SKCR01049708.1, read on the forward strand.
TTCTCATTCTCCAGAGTTTAAGACAACATCATTAGATCTCTAAGATACTAACGGATGTTCTTAACATCAATCCGGTGACTATCACTTGGATTGGCCCGTTTGTGAATCATATGCTCAAAGCGTATGAGACACTAGGTCGCGTACATTTTACAATGTACGATTCCATGGAGAGTTTTCGAAAGCCAAGCTTTCGCCGATTATTATAGGAATATCATTTCCAAGAAATGACACATTATTATTATTTATAGGACAGCCACTGTCAGTGCTCTCCCACTAACCCTCTTATATACACAAGAATCTTTTGGTTTTGAATCAAATCATATACTATTATGATTACATCAAAACGATAATTCCTAGAACCAATGCTTGCTTCAATCCAAACATGGATCGATTAACCTGCAAACCTTGTTTGCTAGTTTTTGTACGACAAAACCGTCAGGATGTTTTAAACATCCTCCAAAAGGTTTCCTTTTCAGGAAAGCGATTTTCCGTCCAGCTGTCATATTTCATAAATGAAACATGCAGCTTTAGCAAGCATTATCCAAATGGATTTACCGTGGCAACAGGTAAAAGGTTGAATCGTAATCAACACAATGTTGATAACGATACCTTTCCGCTAAAATCCTAGCTTTATACGTTGGTATGTTGCCTTCCATGTATGTCTTCCTTGAAGACTTATAAAGTACCAGTAGGCACAATGCCTTGCGGTACATCAACTAGTATCAAAACTTATTGACATACATGGAATCCATTTCGGACTCATGACACTTTGTCATAAATAGGAGTCGATACCTTGTGTCACTTCCTCATACGTAGTCAGTTGGTATTCCTCAATAAGATTGAAATCTTTACGAGGTGAGATCAGAAACCCATACCCCAGGTTGTTTTCTGAATCTCTCCGACATACGCGGTTCTTGTGTATACGAAGATTAATGGTAATAGTTCATCCTTGATGAACTATTTGTGTTCCATTAGGAATCGGTGCCTTGAATAGTATTACTCTGATTTTTCATCGAGTTTTACTATCCTCCCACTTACCACTGCATATCGGTATTCCTCTCAGAAAAACCGCATGGTGAGCAACAATCCAATTGTTCTCAAGTGAGTTGTATAAGTACAATACTTTGGTATCCCTAGGATATCCTACAATTGGCACTTATCCTATTTGGTTTTAGTTTGGTATCATCCAAACATATGCCTAGCATTCCCAAATTCAACAGGAATGTGAAACCCGGTTTCTTTCCCGTTCATATCTAATATGTTATCTGTCAAACAGATTTTAATGGAACCTTATTCTAAATAAGTTCTGCACTGTTTATGCGTATCCGTTGAAGGAAATGGTAGCTCAGAGCGACTCATGATTAACCTAATCATGTCTAACAAAATTCGGTTACTCGGTTCGGACACACCGTCAAATTGACGTGTTCCGGGAGGAGTCCTCTTATGAAAGAATACTTTACTCTTTCAAGTATTTTAGAACTTATTGCTTAAGTAATTTCCATTACGGTCTTACCGTAACGGTTTAATACTATAGCCGATCTGTTTGTCTATTTCGTGTCGAAACTATAAAAGTTTCTGATTTGTGTTCTTCAAAAGAAACACATAACCATAACGCGATGCCACATCTGTATAGGTTACGAAATATTCATATCTAGCCTAGCTAGACATGGGCCCACTAACTTCACTATGAATTAGGGCTAACAGATCGGTGGCATTTACACTTTTACCAAGTAAATAGTGTTTTAGGCACTTTGCCCGATAAACTAGATTCGTAGACTTTATTTGATTGGAATCAAATATGTCCTAGTACCCACTCTTCAAAAGTACGGATATACGAGTCTTGTTTAATGTGTCCCAAACAACATTGCCACACTTAAGTTTCTCCCTGATCAAATCAGTTTGAGCTATTTGTTTATCATAATATACGTGTGAGATTTATTTATATTCTAAATATAAATTCTGTTGTTCACATCTAATGTGTTTATCTTAATATCATCTTTATATAATAAAACACTTTAGTGTTCTAAAATATAAAGGTTCAATCCGCAACGGATTAAACACTGATATAAAGATAATGTTCCTAGTCAAACTAGTTACATTATAACAGTTTCCTAATTTACGTACATACCCAAAGGGTAGTTCCTAAACTTAGGTATCTACGGTTAAAACAACGACTTTCGTCCCGTTTTCAATTCGCAGATTAATCTCTATTGAAGTCAGTATCCTGTTCAAAACAGATTCTTAACATCAATACATATTTTATGTATCCACACTAAGTATCTAAAATCTAATTTTAATACTAGTAGTGAACATATTATGACAAATATATTTGAAGTCAGAGCCTTGCTCGTCTTCAATTCCTTCTTGGGATATGTCCTTTTATCTTCCAGAAGACTATAATGATTTTGCCTTTGCCATTTTTTCACACTCCAGAAGCCTTTGGCCAAGCCTTGGCATTCTGGAATATCGAAGTAAGGTGCGCCTTGCGCTACTTGCCTAATTGCAAACTTTGACTTTATCTCCTTGAGAATAGTCATTAACTCTCCCAGAGTTATTATTGCAATTTGTTTACTTCTAAAATCTAAGTATAGATTTATGAAGATCCTTCAATTTCAATATCATACTTTAAGAATCTAATTCTTAGTTCTGATAAAGAAATTAAGGAGTCTATATGACAAGTATAATGGATTAAGCACTAAAGTTATCATTACATGAATATTCCAAATATCATGTTCCACTTATTAGCTTAACTCCAGACTTAGGCCTATTTTGTTATTTTATCAAATAAACTAACTTATTATATTCCAGGACCATCCTGAAATATTATTCCCAATTAGAAAAATTAAGTCATTTAAATACATTTTCCCTAGGATTATGTTTTAAATGCTAATCTTTCATTTATCTTGATTCTAATAGTCCAACTATTTAATCAACGATTTGTACTATGTATTATATTGATTATTATAGTCCAACTATACAATCAAATATAATTTAAATTAATTAACCTCAATTACATTGATTACTATAATCCAATTATAAAATCAACTGTAAATCGAAATTAATTAATTCAAATATATTGATTACTATAATCCAATTATATAATCAATTATAATACAGTCCAACTGCTTATAAAAAACAACAATTAAATATTAGTCCAACTAACATATAAATTGATTTGACGAATGATATTGTTTGAGCGCGTATGGCGAGTAATTGAACGAATATTGCAAATTCAATTCTTGCCTCCCACTATTTTTCGGCGAGCCTCCAACCCTCTGTCGAGTACTCGGGAAACCGTGTTTCCTAGTGGGCTAGGATCCCGTTAAATATCACACAATCTTGACTTTGGCCAACAAATTGTATGATAATTAACTAGGTAGATCTCTAAGATCGATTGGATCCAATCCAATTCCTAGATCCGGTAGGGGGACATCCAAGTCCGAAACATATATCTTATATATGCCAATACATCCAATGTATTACCTAACCTTTTTCCTCTGAATCAACTAAGCCTTGGCTTTGGCACAACAAACTTAGTGATCCCAGTCAAGCGCGACCCATTGACCATGGAAAGCTTCGTAATCAATGTCGATGGACAAGAAGTGGTCTTGACTTTGGCCAACAAACCACAACTTGGACAAGACACTGATATGGAACAAAGCCTTCGTGATTCAAACACATCTTCGACAGACAAAGGCCTTGACTTTGGCCAACAAACCAATGCCGTCTCGGATCTTGAGTGAGAATCACTCAATGGAAGGAAAGACGCTTAATATTTAGCAAGGGTTTTTCGCGTGCAAATTGGCAACCAATTTATTATCTTTGTTAAGGTCTCATCATCATAGACCCTTAAGCATGCATTCTAAACACATAATAAAGCGCGTATGTATAAAATAATAATGATATGCGGATGGATACTTTACATTGATCCTAGATCAAATCTCTCTCTTCTCTCTCCTGCTAGCACATGTATTACTTCTACCTGTTACACTACACTTCTAAAGAAACATCATTTACATTGAGGGGAATAGGTGAGAAGAGAATACAAAGAAATAAGAGATAAGGCTGGACTCGCAGGTCCAATTAATAAATCAAATTTATTACAATTTCTAAAATTCCCCACCCGACTAATATCCATCCGATATACATTATTCATGCATCACAACCATGTATTCACACAAGCATGTTATCAATCAATCTAATCAAATTAATTAATCTGATAATTAGTGATCATCCAATGTTCAAACAACGATTTGATTTTGTTCGAGTCAAACTCGTTTTGCGAATAAGTACTCAAAGTACGAATTCTCGAATTAAATTAAATTACATAATTAAATCCAATTTAATACGCATTTAATTCTAATTCACTATTTAATTCCAAATTAAATATTACACTTTATAAAATAAACCTTTACGACTTAAATTCCGAATTTAATCGTTACGGGTCTCATAGCCCGATTAATATCCAATATTAATTTAATTAAAGTCCAATGGGCTTTTAATTAATTTCTTCAAGGCGTGGACTTTGGTCAACTCGGGTCAAACCGAATAACCAAAATCCAATCCGGGAGTTACCCCATAAGCCCAGAAATCAATTAGGCCCATTAGGCCCAATTAAACTTTAAAGGTTCATTAGTCGCATTTGGGCCTTTTGGATGCGGTTTTGGGCCTAATTGGATCCAACCAATTTTGCCTAAACCCAACTTTGTACAACAAAGCCCAACAAGCCTAATAACAATTTAAAAGCCCAAATCCAATTTAAGGCCCAATTTAATTAAATTACAAAATCCAATTTTTCAATTCAATTAAATAAAGTGTATAGCATTATCAATTACCCAAATCAATATTTCCAAAACACCAAATTTGTCCAATTAATCATGCTTATCATCAATGAATCATGTCCAACATAATTTGATCAAAATCAAACCCAATTAACACATGCTAAAGTCTCGGCCAAAGGGGAAAAATATGCCCAAATCAAATTCAATCCAATTGAACCCAATCAAACATAAAATCAATATCCCCTAATGATTTCTAACACATCCAATGATAAAAAAAAAATCAAAATCCAAGACAATTTTAGGGTTCTAATTTTCGGCCAACATAAGCCAAATTGGGGAAATTTGTTCCAAACCAAATTTCTTCAAATTGATATAATCAATCATCAATTAAACATCAATTAAGCATATTCATCAATCCAATTTCATCAAATAATGCCCAAATTCGTTTTTCCCAATTTTAGCCCTAAAATCAATTTCATGCAATCAATAGCTCAAGATATCATTGTTGAGTTTCAATCAAGTCCCAAGATCATAGATTAAGCATGAAACAAGTGTAAATACAAACATAGGAGGTGCGGAAAACTCACAATGAACGGATTTGATGCATGTGGTGATGAACCAAAAACGCACTGCATCCTCTGTCAAGCTCGGCAGTGGGATGAGCAGTGGGTGGACTGCACGGTGATGGCTTGTCTTCCTCCTCCAAGAATCGGCCATGGATGTCCTTTGAAGCTCCAAGCTTTGTTGATTCCATGCTCATGAAAACACTTCCTTATCACCTTGGTATATCTCAATGGTGTGCTAGCACTTGTGATGTTCTTTGCCACAAAAAACGTCACTCACCTTCTTGCCATTTTCGGTCAAAACCAGAAGGAAAAACAGAAGAAATGGCAGGAAGCCGAGAGAGAAGGAGAACGATTTTTGGCTCCAAAATGGGTGAAAATCGTGTATGGAGAGAGAGAAGGGAAAAGAAAAAAAAAAAAAATGTAATAGGTTTATTAATTTCTAAAATTAATTAACATTTACCATTTTTTCAATTCCAAAAAGCAAGCATTTAATGCTTGTCAATCAATTCAAATCAACTCACATCAATCAATCAAATGTCACATCACT